>LPNX010354486.1:270716-277103 GCA_001517045.1 Pseudotsuga menziesii
GATGATGATGATGATGAACAATGATGGTGATGATGATGAGGAGGAGGATGATGACTATGATGATGATGATGAGGATGAGGGTGATGATGATGATGATGATGACAATGATGATGATGATGAGGATGAGGGTGGTGATGATGATGAGGAGGAGGATGATGATGACGACGACGATGATGAGGAACAATGATGATAGGTTCAGTTGAAACTTTGCTTTGATTTTATTTTCAAGGATTTGCAATGGAATGGTGATGATGGACAATGATGATGAGCAGAAGGATGATGATGACAATGATTATGATGAGGATGATGACTATGATGATGATGATGATGAGGATGAGGATGATGATGATTGCGATGACGATGATGATCAACAATGATGGTGATATTGATGATGCACTAGGCCCATATGTCCTTTATATGTCTTCAATATTTTATCCCAAATTGACATCATTTACCTCATATATTGTTGCACTCGCACAAACATATATGTCCAAGGGTGGGAGGAGTTATTGTTTTCTTGGATGCATATCCCATGGCTTCATTCACTACCCTTGTTTACAGGTATTTATGACTTCTTTTTTTTGTGTGTGCTTAAACACAGTGGCATAAATCCAAGTTTTTGCAACTGTTCTGTTTACTTAATCAATTATGCAAGAATGTATGTTTCTTTGTCAGTTTGTTTTTTATATTCCACATTTTATATTTATTCAATTCTGGTAGATATAGACCATTCTAATTCTCATTGTATTTTTTTGTTTTCTTTACACAATACTCCAAGGATATATATTTCTTTCTCAATTTTGTTTTGGTATTGTGCACTTTATACTAATTCGACTCTGTCATCATCCAAATTCTCATTGTATTATTTTGTTTTCTTTTCACTATCCTGTTGTATCAACATTCCTATATCAAGAATGATATTATATTTTTTATTTTAAATCTCTTAATTGCGCCTAGATTTCGGTATCCATGCCAACGTGAAGTCCAACATTCAATTCTGGTAATTCCTAAGCTAGCGGCAATTTAATATTATTGTCATGAGCGTAAAGTCTGAGACCCCTTACAAAATCTGGCAGCATTGGAATGCCTATGTACATATGTTGAGGGTTAAAACCATATTTCCTAATTTTTATTTCTCTGAAATGTCTATGTACATACATTTAGATTTAAATCCTTATTTCTTAATGTTTCTTTGCTTTCTCTAGCATTTATGTCCATCATAGTGTTGTCTAAATGGTATTATAATGGGATAAAGATGCCATTACTCCTTTTTATTCTCATACCAAATTAGTTAAGCAAAAATGCATATGCGTTATAAAGCATATGCGTTATAGCTTATTCATACTGCATATGCGCTATAAAAGACAAGCAATAGCCCTAGTTTATTTGTCCTAGCCAATAGGTTCGGTAGTCCGAGGGTATTTCCGAACATAATGCCAAACCTTATTCTCATCGATTTTCTTAATTTAAAAAAAGTGCATATACGTTATAACGCATACGCATTATAGCTTATTCATATCACATATGCGCTATATAGCATATGTGGTATGAATAAGCTATAATGCGTATGCATTATAATGTATATGTGCTTTTTTTAAATTAAGAAAATCGATGGGAAAAAGGTTTGGCATTATGTTCGGAAATAGCCTCGGACTACCGAACCTATTGGCTAGGACAAATAAACCAGGTCTATTGCTTGTCTTTTAGAACTCTATCAATATGCTTAGTTTAGATGGTGTGTTTTGCTATGACAGACACAATAATTTTTTATGAAAAGTTAGAATATTGTAGAGTACAATGTCACGATTCTGAATAGGTAATTTTTTCCTTCAAAACTATATTTTATTTATTTATAATTATTTTTCTAAATGACACACGTCAGTTTTTGAAAATAGATACATCGATTGTTTTTTATATAACTTTTGATTTCCATCACCATTTCCTAAGAAAACTATATGGTGCAATAGACGAGATCAAACTCTACAATCTTATATATAGAAATCAAGGATTTCATTAATTTTTTCCCCTAAAGTGTTGCAGCCACACATAACGTTTTCATTTCAAGGTTTTGTGACTTCAATAATTAATAATAATAATAAAATAATTCATGAATTTTTTTGAATAAATAGTGTTGCACTAGGCCCATATGTCCTCTATATGTCTGCAAGATTTTATCCCAAATTGACATCATTTACCTCATATATTGCTCTGCCTGCACAAACATATATGTTAAGATGCGCTAAAGATTTGAAAACCCAATTTCATGGAAACTAATTTTATAATCATTTACACACATTTTGTTTGCATAAATGATATATATTATGAAATTTGATTCAATCTAAAGTGTCTTTAAAGGAGTCCATGATTGTGCATTAGTCCAAAAGAAAAATCAAATATGGGTACAAATTTCATTTTGGTATAGGTGTTGTGTGGCGGGCTTCATAGAAACAACCCATAGTAACTTTGTCTTCACCAAAAGCAAAGTATGTTGCACTACAAGCATTGCATGTCAAACCGTTTTAATGTGGAGAATTTTAAAAGACTTGTTACAAAACCAACAAGAACCAACAACCATTTTTTGCGATAAGAGTTCAACCATTGCATTGTCTAAGAATCATGTGTTTCATAAGAGAACCAAGCACATCAACACAAGGTATCATTTCATGAGAGAATTGGTGAGCAACAAAGAAATTTGTTTAGAATTTTGTAGGTCTGAAGATCAGCTTGCAGGCATCTTTATAAAACCATTGGAATGTGATACATTCTAGTATCTGCGAAGTTATCTTGGAATGACAAGTTCTGATCAGTGAACTCTCTCATGCACAAAGAAAATTTAAAGCTTCGAAACATTTTGTAATATTTTGTTTTAATATCCCCATTTGCTCATAATTAAAGGAGAGTGTACAACATATCTGAATCTAGTCTCAGCTCACTCTACAAGATTTATAAATCCATTATTATGGTTTATAAATCCATTATTAGGGTTGAATGCAAGTTTTATTTAGCAGTACATTTTCTCCATAATTACTTTCAAGTAAATGTTGTTTACATTTACAATGTAAGTGAATAACACAGAATCCATAAACATTTCACATTGTAAAAGTTTGAGTTTTTGTAAGTCTTTGGAATTATAGTTGTGTCAAGTTTTACTCCAAGTTACATGTCTCTGAAAAGTGTTTTTCATTTTATAAATATTTGCACTAAAAAGATCTCTTTTATAAAAGTGATTAAGTAGTTAAGTCCAAGTGGAAGTTGGTCGAAATCAAAAGTGGTCGGCCAAGTCTAGTAAGTGGGGAGTCTGAGTCCCCAAGATATTTGGGGGTGTGTAGCGGAAAACAATCGTCAGAGTTATCAAATTGACTTTCATTCGCCAATCTGTGGACGTGCCAGAGTTCCAGGTTTTCTTCGCCGATCTCCCCTCCAATGATTTCAATACATTGTTTCGGACATTGCCTCCACTCAGGGCAGATGAGACTACTACGGGATTAACAGCACCAGCAGCGCGCGATCAGAAAAATCCCCTGACGACTAGATCTTACTTCGCATCAGCTGTGTCAGGATCGCACTACAGACGACTTTTCCCACGGCAAACACTCCATTTCTGCCATTCCTTCACAACCCTTTATTGGCTTTCGCAAGAAAGTGAGATATTAGACATTAAACCGTACTACTAATGTCCATTTAATTTTCTCATCTGACCAAATCCACTTATGGTTGATCAAGATGGAATTACAATTGTACTTCTGAATATCAGGTTCCTGGTAGCGTTGAGGACAGAAGTTCTCCTGCTTGGAACGACAGGCATGTTTACATATCCAGCGATGCAGTGGCTGACACCTATCTCAACCAATTCAAGCAATACTTTGCAACATTCTTAGAAGCCAGGGCAGAAGATATTATTCGTGGATGATGCATGTTCATAGCACTCTTGGGCTGTAGTTCTGCGGACATAAAGGAACAAAGCGGATTAGGAGCTTGCCCTTTTCACTTGGAAGTTGCATTTCAGGAGCTTGTAAACGAGGTAAAATTATATAATTTAATATAATACCTAATAAATAGGTTTCACTACATTCAATATGTGATCGAGTTGCATTAGCAGGGTTTGATTAAAGAGGAAAAGCTAGACTCGTTCAACATTGCTTTCTACGGTCCAAGTGTGGAGTAGTTGCAGAGCATAGTGGAGACGGAGAAATCTTTTGACATAGAAAGCGTGAGGGTCCTCAGTGGGTTTCCGTGGCTTCCATTGTTGGAGGTTAGAGAAGGGGAAGAGGAGATGTTTGGGAGAATTGTAGCGAAGCATTACAAAGCACTGTTTGAGAATATTGTGGGATTTCACTGTATAATAACCACCGAAAAGTTCGGTCGTCACTAAACCCTATAGCATTTCATTTTTTTAAATGATATAAAAAAGTTACGTTATGTATGTAGGTTTAATTTATATTAAAATAATGATTAAATTCAATAAGCTTTAAATATGCTTGGGAAATAAACCCACAAACACGTATTTCATTCTTCTAAATGATATAATAAAGTTACGTTATGTATGCAGGTTTAATTTATCTTAAAATAACGATTAAAATTCAATCAGCTTTAAATATGCTTGGAAAATAAACCCACAAACAATCCCTCCGAAAATTTCGGTCGTGAGTAAAACCTGACCGCATTTCATTTAAAAAAATGATATAAAAAAATTATGTTATGTATGTAGGTTTAATTTATCTTAAAATAATGATTAAATTTAATAAGCTTTTCCAGTCAATAATAAGACCGAAAAGTTCTGTCGTTTGTGAATTAAACGAGATAGAATTTCATTTTTTAAATGATATAAAAAAATATTATGTTGTAAATATATGTTTATTTTAATTTAAAATAATGATTAAATTTAATAACGTTTATATAAGTTTATTATAAATTTTTTTTTGTGTTTTTTAATCTTATATAAATTAATGATTAAGATGTTTATATATTCTTTACATTTAATCTTTTATCATTAATATGTTTATATGCTCGTTACAATCACAATAGTTCTATTTTTAACCAGCGTAGATCCAAATCCTAGGCTCCATCAAGAGCCGAGAGGGATCAAATCTCTCTAGGTGCAAACCTCTTCTTAGGTATTACATTTAGTGAGCTATCAACTTTGGTGTGTCCTATATATACCATTGATTTGATTCAAACCAAACGACACATCTTTTTATTTAAGGTCAACATATAATATATTTATTATTAATCTTTAATATTATTTATGGCCAACATATAATATTTAATATTATTTTTTATTTTGTTAGGAACGAACATTACAACATCTCCCCATAAATGGTTGTAAAACCATATGCAAGGCTCTCCTAAAACCATGGGTTGTTTAGGAGGCCTTGCACATGGTCTTAAAACCATTTGCAAGGCCCTCCTAAACCATGTAGAATAAAACCACGGGTTTTTTTAGGAGGCCTTGCACATGGTTTTAAAACCATGTGCCGAGTCCTCATAAACCATATACAATAAAACCATGGGTTGTTTAAAAGGCCAACATTTTTTTGCAAATAATTCAATTTTTATTTTTTATTATTTTGTTAGGTAGGAACATTACAACATCTCCCTCATATTGTGTTTTTTTATGATCCACATTTTTTGGGGGATAATTAAATTTTTATTTTTTTATTGTTTTGTTAGGTAGGAAGATTACAACATCTCCTCCATATTAGGTTGTTTTTCTCGCCGACATTTATTTTGTTTTAAATTAAAAAATCTATTTATGTAACGTTACAAGATCTCTCGTTACATAACGTGACAAGATTTCCCCCATACTATGCTGTAGAGAGCCTCTCGGCTCAATAAAACTAGCGTAGATCCAAATCCTAGGCTCTATCAAGAGCCGAGAGGGATCAAATCTCTCTAGGTGCAAACCTCTTTTTAGGTATTACATTCAGTGAGTTATCAACTTTGGTGTGTCCTATATATACCATTGATTTGATTTAAACCAAAAGACACATCTTTTTATTTAAAGTCAACATATAATATATTTATTATTAATCTTTAATATTATTTATGGCCAAAATATAATATTTAATATTATTTTTTATTTTGTTAGGACCGAACATTACAACATCTCCCCATAAATGGTTTTAAAACCATATGCAAGGCCCTCCTAAAACCATGGGTTTTTTAGGAGGCGTTACACATGGTCTTAAAACCATTTGCAAGGCCCTCCTAAACCATGTAGAATAAAACCACGAGTTCTTTTAGGAGGCGTTGCACATGGTTTTAAAACCATGTGCCTAGTCCTCCTAAACCATATACAATAAAACCATGGGTTGTTTAAAAGGCCAACATTTTTCTGCAAATAATTAATTTTTTTTTTTTTTTGTTAGGTAGGAACATTACAACATC
>LPNX010354486.1:279210-323198 GCA_001517045.1 Pseudotsuga menziesii
GCACGTTAGGTGCAACAGAATTGAAAAACTTGCATCCTTCAACTTACATGGGTATTTTGGAATATCTACAATATGAATATTGCTTATAGTAAAAAATATAAAATGTGGGAAATTGAATCACCTTTCGAAATATAAATTTTTTATTTACTGAAAATGTTCACAACTAATTCAAATTTTTATTTTTCTAACATTGACATTTTAGTTTTTCAGCAAATGATAAGGTATATGTCCATGTTAGTGCATCCTTGGAATTCGTAAATGATGGAATCAATATCTAAAAATTGGCAAATATGTAGATAACAAATAGACTAATGCGAGAATATTTTTCCAAAATAAATTTAATACTTTTTTTTAAAAATTATCTAAGTGAGTAGGCCTCAAAATTAGTACGCCTAGTGTTAGGGCATCTTTTCAAGCTCTTAATGTAATGATTACATATTGGATTTTTTATAGTGTGTAAAGGTTAATGTCTAGTAGTGCGACATATAGTTTTTTATGAAATGGTTGAGAAAAGAAAAATTTATGTCATATACATGATCAATTTTCTAAAAATCTAGTTGTATCTAAAAGGTCTCCCAATTTCATGCCCTCATCCCTTTGTAAAAACCATCAAACTAAGAGCTAGTTCTCTAAAATCCCTAATGGTGCCAATATTTCAACTAACAAGAAAAACAATTTGCTTGGGAAGTCATGCATATTGGTTCAAATTATTTTTGATTTCCCTCAATCTAAAAAATATTCCTTTAGGATGTAAGGTGTATCTTTTCTCCCTCTACCATATTATGAACCATCACACCCATCCGTTGTTCTTGATAATTATAATGGTTATAATAACCCCATTTGGATGCCAAATATTTCCTTTGGAGGTTGAATGTTTCGTTAAAAGGAATTTTTCTTGATTACGGATTCCTATCATCTTCATTTGCAACTTAAAACCTGGGATTTTTCCTTGAAACATATTTAATACCCCAACACCCATACCTAACATTCAAAACATCATAACATCACTAATTTTCAATGTTATGGGATCTAAGGTAGGTATGGGTTCTATTAGACCAATACTTAGTGCTCAAAAAATGTTAATAAAATAAATACCTCAGGTTGGAGGAAAAATATCTATTCAAGACATCATCTATAGTGATTGAATTCATCATTGTCTTCCCCAAATGCCTAAAGTATTCCTTTACTTTCTAAAGGTTATGTTTCATCCCATGATTATGTTGAAGGCCTGAAGACCCATACTAAGTGAAGAAACCTCATAATGTTAGCAATGTCTTTTCTTGGAGGCCAAGGATACCTTGGAATGATACCTTGTGGTGATTCAATACATTGTTCTTGGACATACTCTAAGTTCTGGGTTTCCTTCCTAATCATGAAGATCCTAATGGTTCCCATATACTCACTCGAAGGAAAAATATCACCACAAAATGTAATTTATGGTGGTTTGAGGTATCATTCAAATAAATTGAGTTCTAAAAGCTACCTATATAGGCTAATGCTTGAAATTCCTCAATTGACCATGGTTAATGTGTTGAAATATTGTAACTTCAAAGAATATTCTAAATGTATTTTATTGTTGTAACCTATCGAAGATGTTTTATTCCTCCGTCAGGATGTTACTATTGTATTTGGTCATCATAAAGTCATGAGGTGAAACCTCCATTGTAAGTTGGGTCAATATAACCCTCCATAATATAATATTATATTATTTTGTGTCTTCCTAGGTGAATTCATCCAAGTGAGTTTGTTGGGGCCGACCGGTTAGGGAAAACGTCAATTGGAAGAAAGAGTATAAATAAAGGAGGTTTGTTCCTCATTTGAACACACACAATCACTTGTGTATAGTGCATAGGAGATATATATAGACTTAAATTCTAGGAGAAGGAGCACTTGTTTGGGGTTTTGTCTTTGTACTTTGGATACATCTACATAGAAGAAGTTTTGTTGGGTTTTCTTGCCCATGAGGGTTTCCGAGGATAAATCTCTGTGTTCTTTTGTGTGGTTGTGATTGTATTTATTTCAGTGATCCTTTTGTATATGGTTATGATGTTATGATGTTATTATATCTTGTATAACCATAAAAACTTAACATGGTATCAGAACCACCCTGAAAGAATTCTTTGTGCAGTTGAAACACTACTACAACTACAACTATTGAAGATTAGGGTTTCATGCTTGAAAACCCTAGAAGACAAAAACTAGTCATGTTGGGACTTTCTCCATAAATAGAGAATCGAGAAGGATAAGGAGAAGGATGAAGTTTCAGACCTTGAGTAGTAGAAACTTCAAAGCTATAGAAAAAACAAGATGAGTTAATTATGCCAAAGAAATTGGAAAAAAAATTAGGGCTTCCTATTCCGGGCACTTCCCTACACCAATCAGTTGAAAAAGGAGGACCATCAAAATCTCCCTAAGAGGGTGAATATTTATATGTAAGAAGTTTCTCATTCTGTGGATTTTTAACTTTGGATGTAACACTACTGTTGAAGAAAACTGGGACATAAGATATTTTGCAGTTTTGTCCTCAGTTTTGGGAAAATAAGTATGTTGCTTAGATCACCTTGAGGATGTACATATTTCTATCCAATCAGATATAAAAGATACATTAGTTAAAAAATTAGGGTTTCTTTGTCAAATCTTAGGTCCACTTGAAGAAATATTCAAAAAAATCCTTCAAGCAAGCATCAAGTCAAAGAAATCTCATTGGTAAGACATTCTATTCTCTCTATTTCCATTTGAGGTTTTCATTTTTATCTTTATGACAAATAGTACCAAGTTTGAGAACAAGATTGAAGGAACCAATAGCCTTTAAGCATGGAAGTATAGAGTGCTTCTCATACCTGAAGAAGCATGACCTAGAGATCTATGTCAAAGAAGAAGTTGCATATCTAGAGGGATATGAAGACAAAGCACAATAAGGACTTAATAAAATCCAAGAGGATTATTTCCTCCTCCATTGGATCTCACATGTATCATCCTTGTAGACTCCCAAAGATATGTTCGGTAAAATGACCATCTTGTATGAAGGAAAGAATATTAATAGGAAGGTGACATTGAGAAACGAGTTGAAGAATGTGAAGATACAGAACTCAGAGACCATGCAAACCCATTGCACAAGGATTTCTCAAAACAAAGAACAACTTGAAGTAGTCAAAGAGATATTGATATTATTTTGACCACCTTGAATGGCCTCCCAAGATCATGGGACTCATAATTCATTCATTCAAGGATTATGTGCAAGAAATAAGTTGATATATTTAAGTATACTATCGAAATAATGCACACCAGAAGAAGCTCAATTCATAACAAGAGAGGAGACGATGGGAGCAATTGTAGATCACGCTCTCATAGTTCACTCTGGAATAAATCATAGAAATAAGGAGAACCATCATCACAACATAATACAAAAGGAATTCAGAAGAGATCCTTCCAAGATTCGATGCTACACTTTTTATGATAATGGACACTACTCCAGATATTGTCCCATAAATAGAGGCTTCTTCAAGAAGAAGTCAAATAAGAAAATACATCATGCTCACACCGTTGAAGATTCCTCAAGTGACAAACATCATACTCTTATCCATTTTAGACAAACATCATACTCTTATCCATTTCAGTGTTTGCATAAGAAAGAATGAAATTAGTGACACTTAGAATGAGTAACAGGTTCCCAGAATTAGTAGAAGGATCCAAGACATAAGGATCAAGAAGGAATATACCAAACAAACAAAGATAAGTATTTGAATTGTCTTTTCCTATATATCTAGTTTCTTATATGACATTGCTTAGTTGTGTACATATCAATGAAATGTATTATGCACGATAGATTGTTTGCATTAATGAAATTTTTTACTACTAATATGAATGTTAAGGGTAAGTATCCTATGGTGCTATACAACACTCCATTGATACTTATCTAGAATGAACCTATTTGCTGACATATTGGGATTAGTGCATAATCTAATTAATGTTAGGTAGAGATGGAAGGCATCTGGAAATTTTTCGTGTGTATATGGGATATGGGTGAATGTTGCATTGGCTAAAATAGTTGCATGATTATATATTTATGCATAATAATTTGTCATTTTGAATATGTCTTATCAAATGTTTCTAACCATGCAACTGGTGCTTTTGACTTGTGGTAAAGATCGCGTACAATCGCCTACAAGAAAATAAGGATGAGACTTGTTCTGAAGAACAAGTGACAACAATTCAAGATTCACTCCAATAAGAATACATGGAGATGAACCTGAAGCTACCAGGTTTAAAGACATCGTGGTATAAGGAATAGCTTCATAGCATAAGAATATAAAGGAGCGATAGATCCACCTTGAGAGATGAAGGCCACCTTGGAAACAAGAGATAATTCAAGATGAAGAAAAGTATGATGAGACTTATAATTAAAGTAAAATGCCTTGGATGCACTCTAGTGATGTGGCACAGTTGAGTGACATCATTGATGCACACCCTTCTAGGTATGAAGAAGTAGCCAAGGAGAAATGAAAGAAACTATGATCAAAGAGTACCAATTGATCATGGGGAATGATGTCTAGGATGTGTTTTCGAGACCTAAAGGGAATTCTATAGTGTCTACAAGAACAAATATAAAAATAAAGGTCCATGGTTTCCCTCAGAAAGAGGGAGTAGACTATGGCATGACATATTCCATTGAACATACACACTTGTTCAGTGAAGTAGAAGTATATATCAAACAAAGAAACACATGTGTAGAATATTATTTGTACAAGCTCAAAATGCACCCATAGATAAGAACCTCCAGTTACATAAGGAGCTTGAAGATCACCTAGAGTGATGAATATCTTAACCTTTTCTACAAGGTTGAAGATGGAAGCCATTAAAGACAAAAAGATCACAAATGGGTGGAAGAGGAAATTTTCAACAAAGTTCAAGATAAAGGATATTTGTATCTAGTGACCTAATATGGATACATAGAAGATTAACAACACAAGATTCTACCTGTTACTCCATTACATAATGTTTCGATACATAGAGTACAAAATGAAAAGGGAGGATGATGCTCCGCTTCAGGGGGAGTGACTGTAGAAGATCTCTTAGTTCTACATGGCACGATAGGATGGACAACTTCCTGATGGACTAAGGCTTTACCAAGAGTTAAGTGGGTTCCAACATTTAAGTTTGAATGTGAAGACTGGGATATGTCAATGAACTGACAGGATGACCTAATTGTATATGTAAAGAGGAAGTGTCAAGGATAGAAAGAGAACCTCAGGATGTTTGGGATTGGGTATGATCTCATGAAGAGGTTGAGTACATTGCAGCATGTTCAACCTATAGTGAAGCAATGTGGCTTCGCAAACTATTTCCAGGGAAAGTATGTTATGGAAATATTAGAAGGATTTGATATGTTGGATTGTAAAGCCATGAACACACCCATGGATACCAAACTAAATTTTTTATCTGATGAATCATCAAAGTTAGTGGATGTGACTTAGTATAGACAAATTATTGGGTCATTGATGTATATGATGAATACCAGGACATATATATGATTTGTTGTGAACACCTTGAGTCAATATCTGGTTAAACCTATATGTGTTCACCTGATAGCTGCAAAGCATGTGATGAGGTACCTGAAAGGTATGATAGACTTTGATCTATACTATGTTGGAGATCATGACTATAGATTGTATGATTATATAGATGTAGATTGGGTTGGAAGTACCTCAAATAGGAAGAGCACTTCAGGTGGATGTTATTGTCTGGGATCTGCCATGA
This sequence comes from Pseudotsuga menziesii, assembly GCA_001517045.1. Lineage (NCBI taxonomy): Eukaryota > Viridiplantae > Streptophyta > Pinopsida > Pinales > Pinaceae > Pseudotsuga > Pseudotsuga menziesii. The sequence goes on from LPNX010354486.1 coordinate 284,968, forward strand.
CCTCATGGTTTAGCAGGAAGCAGTAGAGTGTTGTTCTCAACACAACTGAAGTAGAGTATATAACAACTTTTTATGATATTTGTGAATCCATATTGCTTCAGAAGTTGATGTCAGGTCTATTTTACCTAGAGTTGGATACCACGGTGATTCTATGTGAAAACTATAGTTGTATAAAGATGATGGAGAACCCAATGTTCCATGACAAGTCGAAGCACATATAAATCCAGTATTTTTACATATGATATATGGTATAGAAGGAGGATATAAAGCTCCAGTATGTGAGTACCGATGATCAAGTTGTTGATGTGTTGACCAAGCCTCTATCTAGAGTAAAGTTTGAATACTTCCATGACAAGCTTGGTGTATTTTGAAAAGACCTTCCTCGTAAGGAGGAACATTGATGATGATATAGACCTCCCTTGTAAGGAGGAATAGTGATGATGTTGTATACTTTCCTCATATGTAGGAACAATGATTATGCGGACCCTCCTAAAAAGGGGGATCAAGTTGATGATGATGTGGAACCTCCTCCAATGAGGGATTGGGCTGATGATGTTTAGTGGGATTGTATCATCCATAGACATTAGTGCTAAAGTGATGTGTTTAATTTTGTCTCTGTGAAATATGAATATTTCATCGTTCTTGGACTTATGTCCTAAAGTGATAGGGATTGACCATCCTATAAGTGACCCATAGGAGGATTGTATCTTCCTTGGACTTATGTACTAAAGTGATAGGGATTTACCATCTTGTAAGAGGCTCAGATGAGTATTGCACCATCCTTGGAATTATGTCCTAAAGTGATAGGGATTGACCATCCCATAAGTGGATCAGATGAGGATTGCATCATCCTTGGACCTATGTCCCAAAGTGATAGGGATTTATCATCCCATAGTTGGATCATGTGTGATGCAGGTTATGTTTTTGCTCATGATGATGTTGATCGAGAGAACAAGTATTTCTACAAAGGATTGAGTGATCGAGTGCTGCTGAAGATGAACATCAAAGATGAATACTTAGTGTTGTAGAAGATCATGTTCCACTACTAAATATGTTGAAGATGTTCCAGCAAATGTTCCAGTTGCTGATGATTGTTGAAAACTTCTAATGACCTATAGATGTATCACCTTGATGTTTTTGAAGATGATATCTCTCTCCTTACTCCTATATTTTATGTTGTTGTTAGTAGAATGCCCTTCTCCTTAAGGGGGAATGTTGAATATTATAACTTCGAAGAATATTCCAAATGTATTTTATTGTTGTAACCTATCAGATATTTTTTATCCCTTCGTCGGGATGTTACTATCGTATTTTTTCATCATAAAGTCATGAGGAAAAAATTTCGTTGTAAGTCAGGTCAATGGAACCCTCCAAAATATAATATTATATTGTTTTTTGTCTTCCTAGGTGAAATTGGCCTAGTAATTTTTGTTGGGAATGACCTGTTAGGGAAAAATTCAAGTGGAAGAAATAGTATAAATATAGGAGGTGTGTTATGCATTTGAACACACTCACTCACTTGCGTATAGCGCATATGAGAGAGAGAGAGAGAGATCTCTGCTAGGAGAAGGAGTACATGTTTGGGGTTTTGTATTTGTACTTTTGATACATCTATATAGAGGAAGTTTTGTTGGGTTTTCTTCCTCGTGAGAATTTCCTAGGATAAATCTATGTGTTCTTTTGTGTGGTTGTGTTTGTGATTATTTATATGATCCTTTTGTATATGGTTATTATTTTATGATGTTATTATATCTTGTATAACCATAAAAAATTACACAATGCTCGTATGTCCATACCTAGTACTAAAAAATCCATACCCTCTCTTAGTTTCTGAGTATACCCTTAGGAGGCCAAGGTGACATTATATTCCATGGATGCCTATAATTTTCATTTAAGGCCTCATGCTTGAGATTACCCCCTCGACCATGTTTTTGGCCACATGAATCATCATTTTTTCTAAACACATTCTAATGGGGTCCATATCCACTATTACTTAAATATCCAAAAATAATGTCTTATGTGGTGGTTTGAGGCCATGTTCATGTTCCTTGAGTCTTAGAAGCTATATTTTGGGCCTAAGACTTTATTTGAATCCCTTATACATGATCAATATATTAACACTTATATCAAGTTCTCAAAACATCATAATGAAGTCCTAAGTATTGGGTTTCCTCCTGCATCCATGTCTAGCAACATAAGACTCAATTTTAGTGCTTGAACTTTTCTAGTGGTACCCACATCATCCCATGAATGAATAATATTACGTAGATGGATATCATTAGTGTTGTATGGCTTCATTCATGGTCCATGTGTCTTAAAAGACACCTCTTAATACTAATTTCTAAGTCTCATTGACTAACCTGTGTTCAAGCCTTCAAACCAATACTTAGTTCCTAAAATCCCTAATCATGCCAATATGCCCAATAAGAAGAAATGAATTCCCTTGGGAGGTCATGAATGTTGGTCCAAGATGTTTTTCATGGAAATAAATATAGAAAATATTCCTTTATAGTTTAAGTTGTAGGCTTACCCCCTACATCATGTTGATAACCATTCTACCCATTATCAATGTTTGAGCAAAATCAGAGAAGCTTGAAATTTGAAACTTTTATCAATCAATCTCAGCACATATGTATCTTATAAATCAGCCACATATGAATCTCATAAATATATCATCTACATAAATATATCAGCGACATAATTTAGCTTCATAAATCATTCATATAAATCAACTTCATAAATCATCCATATAAATCAATCAACCATGAGAGATAAGATCTACCCTTGTAAAACCCTCTAAACATGGAGGATAAAAAACCCAAAAATTCTTTCAGTATGATAAATAGATTTGCATAGAATGGTTTACAAGACATAAGTAGATTGACCGATAAGACATATCACCTTAGTAGTAGAGAAGAGAGATCCAATGCAACAGTTCAAAAAAAACTCTAATCAACTTTCCATATGCCTAGCATATTAATAACAAGACAAAACACCTAGCATGCACAATGGTAGTTAATGGAGGTCTCTATAATAGTCCTGGGAACATTACATATCCCATAGAGAAAGATGATCTTAAATGAACTTCTTCCATGCAAACATTAGCACCCTCCTAAGCACTGGTTGCATGTGGGCACTTAGAATTTTCCACCATGCACAAGATATGCACCCTCCTTTCCTAAATTATATTTAAATGAATGTTCATTGACTTGAAATAAAAGTGAACGAATCAAAATAAACTCAATCTTCAATTGAATGCATGACCATAAAGTTAGGAGGCTAACTGAATGTCTTTGGTGCTTCACAATTAGTGTAATTCATGCATAATTTATATTATAAAATTTGCATGGATCTTCTTAGTTAACGGATGCATGATTTATTACAACTGAGGATTTACTGAAGTCTTCATAATTTGAGTTCAGTTGGAGGTAAATATAGGAAATTCAAATCCATTCTTTTTCTCCATGCTTTATCTCATTATCATTAATTAATTGTTGCATGGTCCATATGTGTTTATTTATCCATATTATCATTATCATACTCAAAAGAATTATTCCATACTAATGATCATATCATATTACCCTAGGCCATATAATAACATACTAAAGTAATTCACTCTAGGGATAGCTAATCCCTAAAGGAGACTTATAACATTTAGCGACCATGACTAGTAATACATCACATAGTATAAACACCTCAACATGTGAGGATTAGGTAGGACTTTATGAAAACCATAAGTACCTACTTACTACAACCCACAAGTTCATTGGTATTAATGAAAACAACAAGTTTTAGTCTTGATACAAACCACAAGTCTCTGACTTGATACAAACCACAAGTCTCTGACTTGATACAAACCACAAGTATATATTATTTACCCCAAGACTATTCAACCATCATCATCTCAACATATAAGGATATAGATATGACTTGATACAAAACACAAGTTTTTAACTTGATACAAACCACAAGTCTAACATGTTGATATTACTCGCAAGAGCAGCTCAATATTAATCACAAGCTCATCTCCATAACTAGAGGGCCATCTCATAGGGTACCATCTATGAGAATAATTGACTTGATATTAATCAAAAGTATTCATGATATAGATATAGGAATTTATATGACTCACAAGTCCAGAGAATGACTCCTGATGTTGTACATTCAACACTCCCTCTCAGCAAGGGAGACATTCTACTCTTTTCCAAGCATTTTATGCCATACCAAGTGTTAGCACCATTTCTGGGATAACTATTTAATGAAGGGTTTGGGCCTATAATGATGAACGAGGTATGAAAATGTTCATATCATATAACCATAAAAGGTTGTTGATGAAGGTTTGTAGGCATTTGAAAGGACATTTTCAGATCCGGAATGACCAAATACATAAGAAATTATAATTTTGATTTTTAAAATGCTTATGAATGAAGAGATTTTCCCTTAGTTGAATAATAATAGGATATGGATGGTTTGGATGTGCCATGGAAAAGATCAAAGGCCAGAAAACATTTTATCCCAAGGAAAATCAGGAGCAAAAGTCTGGAATAGGGTAAGGTTTGTTTACAAAAGTGTTGAATTTGACTTCTGCATCCTACAGTCTAGATACGACGGTGAATAATGGATCCGAAGTAAATCAATGACTAGAAAGCATGGGAGTAAAAGTCAGAATTGGGAAAAGACAAATTTTTTCATGGAAAACCAAAGTCCTGATTTCCAGTTTTCGCTATAAGGGATCAAAAAGTGGAAATTCTAAGGATTTTGGGAGTGAAGAGCCAGAGTCTCAACTTTAGATTTCCCCTATCGAAAATCGTACGGTCAAATATGAATTTGGGATAAATCAACGACGTGGAAAGAAGGAAGCACAGAATGCAAAAGTTGGAATCCGGAAAAGGATAAGTTTTGGTCTCGAGGAGCCAGAGTCTTGATTTTTGATTTCTGCTATCTAGGATCAGACGGTCGAAGGTGAAGCCAGGATAAATCAACGACATGAAAAGAAGGAACAAGGGCGGATACCGAAAACCGGAAAGGAAATTTTTTTGGTATTGAAAAGCGAAAGTTCTGATTTTCGATTTCCTCTAGATCTATGGTCTAGAAGCCGTCTGCATCCAAATCGATGGTCCATATTAATCCCAAAGGTAAAGACAAATTTGAAGGTTGAAAAGTCAAAAAGGACATGATTTTGGTTTTCCCGCAGACCATAGATCAACAGTGTGGAATGAATCTCGGTATAAGATCTACAGTCCAAAATGATTTTTGCTGGAAAATTACAAAGATGGAGAAAATTGATGCAGGCCATGGAAGAAACTCTTCGAAGGGTCATTTTCATCATCCCTGTTGTCAAAAATCCTCAACAGATTCATCATATGTGCTCTTGCGTGTGTTTTCTTTTTGATTTCATGATCATGGTAGATCTGCCAGATCATTGTTTGTTATGATTTTCATTATTATGCTGAAACTATTTTTGGCCCTATTTCGAGGTTTATCTCGGTGGTCTAGGAAACTATATATATTCCCTCTATAGAGGTAAATAGGGTTGGAACCCATAATAATTTTTCTATTATGCATTATTGAGATATTTTTCTAATAAAGTTGCAAATTCGAATGCTTGTTGTTGTTGCAGAGATTCTTGTGTGATTTGTAGTTTATAGTCTATTATTTCCTTTCCTCTATGCTTTTCTTCTAGTTAATCTTGCCATTATGTTTTCTTCATGCCTAGAATAAGTGTATAATAGCTCAAATTCATCTTGTATGCTTTGACCGTTGTTTTTAGGTATTCACCAAATCCTTTCCCTCCAAAATTGATGTAGATTTCATCTTGTAGATGCTCTGTGTCGATGGACTATTCATGTTCCCTCTTTATCACTAGACAAACAACTATTTTACTGTAACCGAGTGCTACCTTGCCTCTATGTATATTCACCTACAAAATCTTCTGTAATTCATATATAATTTGTGACTCCATATCCCAATTGCACTTGCCCTATTTCAACCACTACTAGATCTGAATTTGTTTTATCTTTAAATATGGCCCTAATATAAATCTATTGAGATATCCCTCTTTGGAAAGGGAAAATCTAGATCTCCTTTCCTAAAGTGGTTCTATTGTTACCTTGGGTTTCACCCTTTGCAACCTAGGGTGTAATTTTGAGTGATAACAAAAATGGCACCGTTGTCGGGGAACAAGAGAAAAATTATCCCTGGGAGACGATACAGATTCAAAGAAGAAGGGTTTCTATTGGAAAACAGAGACTCCATCATTTGAGATATGTTATATTTTTACCCTGGCGGCTCGACATTTGTCCTAAGCAAATTGCAGAAGAAATCCTGGCTTCCAGGCGGCCACATACATGAGATAATCCTAACACTGAAATATTACCTAGTGTGGATGACCCAAGTAGATTGTTTAGAAAAAAAGGAAAATAAATTTTTTATATTGCTTAGTTTGGAGATTCATCTACTCAAGAATTTCATCATATTCATGGTTCTGTGTGGGAAACCAATTTTGAAAGGTCATTGTTAAATTCCAAATTAGATTATGACTTGAAAGACACAGAACTAAATCCTAGTAGGTTAGAGTCGTATCTGCTTGACTCTCTATGGTAGAACCTTAAAAACTCTAGGGGAACTAGTGTAAGGAAACGTGTCACTCAGAACTTTCAACCTTATATCCCACCAGTTGCTCAAAACCCTCCCCTTTTTTTGATCTCCTCCTCTTGTTCCTAATCCACCTAGACCAATGGATGCTAGTTTGTCCCCTTTGGCTTTACCCATTGCATTACATCACCTTTCCCTTAACTATGCCTAGAGAATTACCTTGTATGATTGGGAGGGTAATTTTACAACCAGATACCATATGGATAGATTTGAATATTGCAATGACCTGGAGGAAGTGGATTATGATGATGTGAATATGAGGTTATTTGCACAAATCCTGTCACAAGAAGAAAAGTAGTGGTTCATGGATCTTCCTACTAGATCTATTCTCACCTTTGCATCTTTCCAAACTTCCTTCTTAAGAAGATGGGATGAAGGGATGGTTTTCTAGCTGACATAAAAACCCTTATGTGTTAGATTTTTATCATTTAAGCTAGCATTATATTAGGATATTTAACTGAGAGAATAACAAGCACAACAATCAAACATAAGAGACAATGAACACAATGCTTTTCCTTGGAGAAACCATAAATGGAGAAAACCCCACAACTTCCTCAAAGATAGAATCAACACCAAAATTAAAACCCCAAAACAGTAAGATGATCTCCTAACAGCAATAGCCTCTTTCTTTCTAGCGCCAGCAACTCTCTCAGTTATGCACTACATGTTGAAATATTGTAACTTCGAAGAATATTATATATGTATATTTTTGTGGTCCCCGATGGTCCTACCGGGAGAACCACTTGTATTACTTTGTACCCTGATGCTTCTAATTGGAAGAACTAATAAGAGTCATGAGGTAGTCCCCTCTAATTGTAAAGGTGGGTCATTAGCACCCCAGTGTGGTTACTTGAGCTTACATGTGTAAATCGAGCCTACATGATTAACTCGAGCCTACATGTCTAATTTAATTATTAAAGTGAATGGATGAATATAAATAGAGGTGTGGCACTCCTCATTTGGAACACACACTCTCACTTGTGTAGCGCATTAGTGGAGGAGAGAGAAGTAGCTGGAGAAGGAGGAGGATCAGTCTTTGATCTCCCTTTTGGTTTTACCTTTTATCTTTTTGGGGCATCTATATTAAGGAATATTTGCTGGGTTTTTCCCTTTAGGATTTTCCTACAATAAATCTTTGTGTTCTTTTTGTATGGTTGTGCTTGTCTATCTTTCAGTGATCTTTTAGCTTATGGTTATGTTGTTATAATGCTAAATGTTTTAAGATATGATAACCATTAAAATTTAACATGGTATTAGAGCCACCCTGAAAGAAGACATTGTGTAGCTATAGAAGGTAGGGATTATTAATTTTTTGATCTCTCTCCATAATCCATCAGTAAAAGTATGATAGGATGACTCTCCATTGAAGGGCACATCTTTCAGTAAAAGCAGAATTCGATTCCGAGCATCTTCAATTTTCGGTACAAAAATTAGCTCTTTCTATAGAAGAGGAATGTTTTGAGTCAACCCAGAATAGGATTTCTATCCTCATCAAAATCAAATTCTAGAGACCTGGTTCAATATTTTTGGTTGGGTGAAACTCCAAGAAAGTCAAACCCTAGTTTGACCTCGAGCTGGAAAAACCCTAAAATACTAAAACGGATAAGTTTTGGTAAATTCGCTATATATCAGGATTGGAGAAGGTTGAGAAGCTACAAATTGCAGAGGCCGAAGATAAAAGACTGATATAAACTATGTCCAAACTTTAGCCTTAGATTCACTATATTATGGGAGATATGATCCCTCCAAGTTTGGATTCTAGCCTCTTCCAGAATTGATCCCTAAATAGGACACTTGGGGAGAATTTCTATATATTGAGGTACAGACATCCAAATGAAATTTATAAAGATTTTCTAGAAAGGGAACAGACTGTACGTTTTGTGGTCCGAAGTTCAGATTCAGAAGATGAAACAGGGACACATGGTAGGCCATACAACTTTGTTGTTTTGAACAGTCCTGTAATCGGTCACCTTGGGAAAATGATCCTAAGTCCCAATTGGTTAAACCAATTAAGATGAAACCTATGTTGTTGGAACAGGGACATGCGAGGTTACCTCTCTGCAATGTTTCAGACACAAAGGAGCAGTAATTTTAGAGATATCACAGCAACAATAACAAACATTTATGCAAAAGAAATTCAAAAACTAGGGCTTTCTGTTGCAGGAGCTTCCCTCCATTGTTTTCAGAAAAGGAGTACATTGGATAGATCCATTTGAAGATATATATATTTCTATCCAATTAGATCTGAAATATTCAAAGTTTTTAAAATTAGGTTTTCTCTGACAAACCCTAGATCAGCCAGCTCCGGAACGAGGATGGACATCTCAAATCCGTAAGATCTAATCTTTTGCTATTTTCATTTGAGGTTCTCATTTAAAAGTGATATATGACATCAACTTGATGAATTTGAACAAATTCCAAGCATGGAATTATATGATCTCTCTGAATAAAATGAATTGGACACCTACATGAGTAAAGAGGTTCCAGTTCCAGAGGGAGACGAGGCTCAAAGCCTTACACAATAAGAACTTGGTTAAGGCCAAGAAGATCATTGCTGATTCAATTACGGATCAACTTGGATCACAAGTGTCTTCCCTAAAGACACCAAATATGTTTGATTCATTGACCAAGCTATCTGAAGGGAAGAACATAAATCAGAAGATGGCTTTGGGAAAATAGTTGAAGAATGTGAATATCCAGAATGCAGAACAACTTGAAGCGATAGAAGAAGAGAATGCAAAAGTGGTGATAGCAACCTTGAATGGTCTCCCAGGATCATGGGATTCATTCATTCAAGGAATGTGTGCTAGAAGGAAGCGATTACTTTCAATAGACTCTGAAGAACTCAATTCTTGAAGAACCTCTTATCCATCTTATCATTTGGATAAGAAATGATGATTTCATGAATGAAGAAGACAATGAAGTAGAAGGATCAAGGAGTCTACCCACAAAATGAATAAAAGATAAGTTTTCAATTGTTATTTCATGATATTGTTTTGTTATTCATTTGATTATATTCAGTTGATGTGTTATGCATGATAGACTTGTTGCATTAATGACAGTATACTACTAATATGCAGGTGATGATTAAGTAGCTCATAGTTCTATACACCTCTCCATTGCTACTTATCTAGAATGAAACCTCCTTGCTGACATATTGGATTAGCACACAATCTCAATGATGTCATCTAGAAAGTTTCCATGAAATATGGATGAATGTTGTGTTGGATAAACAGTTTCATAATGCATAAGAATTTGTAGTTATGTATATGTTCTATGAAATGGTTCTAGCCATACTACTGGTGCATTTGAATTGTAGGAAAGATCCTGTACAACCTCCTACAAGAAAGGAAGGATGAGACTTGTTCTGAAGAATAAGTGATGACAATTCAATAAACATGAATATGAAGTTCCCAGGGTCAGAGACATTGTGACAGAAGAAAGAGCTTCAGAAAGCAGTAGATACACCTTGAAGGATGAATACCACCATAGGTAAGAGATATAACTCAAGATGAAGAAAATTATGGCGAGACTTCCAAGAGGCCTCAGACACACTCTAGTTGTGTTACATAGTTAGGTGACATCATTGATGCTAACCTTTCTAGCTATGAAAGAAGCTATGATCAAAGAGTAACAGTTGATCATGGGGAATGATGTATACAATATGGATTCGAAACATAAAGGGAAGTACGTAGTATCTTCCATATGAATATACAAGAACAAGTGTACAAAGCAAGGTTTGTGATTTGCCTCAGAAAGAATAGACTATGACATGACATACTCTATTGACTAGTATATATCAAGCATAGAACCACCTATATAGAATGAAGAGGGAAGATGATACTCCACTTCAGGGGGAGTGACCATAGAATATATCTGAGTTCGACATGGTACAACATGATGGACATCTTCTTTATGGATAGAGACTTTACGAAGAGTAAAGTGGGTTCCAACCTTCAAGGTTGAATGCAGAAGACTAGGATATGTTGATGACCTAACAAGAGGAACTCATGGAAGATGTTATGATGAAAGAATACTAGAATGATGTTTGGGATATAGTACTCAAACTAGAAATAAAGAATGTGGTATCCTCCAAATGGATTTGCAAGATAAAATATGTTGCTGATATAAGTATAAATACTTGTGGCAAGAGGTTTCTATCAGAAAGGGGGAATTAATTATGAAGAGACACTTACTCCAGGAAGAAAGGTACACTTCCTTCATAACTATCATGGTATTTTCTTCCATGATGAAGTAAAGACAAGCATTCCTTAATGGTATGATTGAGGAAGAGTTTTACATCGAATATTCACAAGGATTTGAAGTTGAAGATAGATGTAATCATGTATGCAAGTTGAAGAAGGCCCTCTATGACCTGAAGCAATCTCCCAGAGCTTGGTATGGAATAATAGATAGTTTCCTAACAATAATGGGCTTTGCCAAGAGTAAATCTAATCCTAACCTTTACTACAAGGTTGTAGAAGATGAACCTGTCATACTATATGTGGATGATCTATTTCTGACAGGGAATGAGAAACAGATTGTAGAATGCAAGAAGAAGTCCGCTGAATAATTTAGACCTTGGTCTAATACTTTATTTCCTAGGTTTGGAAGTATGAATGAATCTTTCTCAATTAGGGAAAGTATGCAGTGCAAGTTTTGAAAAGATTTGATATGTTGGAATACAAATCCATGGCCACACCCATGGATTCCAACCTAAAGTTGTTAGATAATGACTCATTAGAGTTAGTGGATGTGATTCAATACAGATAGATTATTGCGTTGTTGATGTATCTAACAAATACAAGACCAGACATTTTTTTGCTGTGAACACCTTGAGTCAATATCTAGTTCAACCTAGACGGGTTCACCTGATAGATGCAAAACATGTGATAAGATATCTGAAAAGGACTATAGACTTTGGTCTATACTATGATGGAAACCATGACTACATATTGTATGGCTATACAGATGCATATTGGGTTGGAAGTATCTTAGGCAGGAAAAGCACATCAGGTAGATGCTTTTGTTTGGGGTCTGCTTTGAGTTCATGGTTTAGCAAGAAACAGTCCAGTGTTTCTCTTAGCACGGCTAAAGAAGAATACATAGAAGATTGCTCTACTAAGATGTGAAGCCATATGGCTTCAGAAGCTAATATCAGGTCTCTTTGACCTGAATATGGATACTACAATGATTCTATGTGATGACAGAAAACCCTGTGTTCTGTCGTAACACATAGAAATTCGCTATTTCTACATACGTGATAAGATGCAGATGATGGTGTTTCAGTATTCCCATATTGAAGATATAGATGATGTTTCAGTATTTACATACTGTGGATACAGATGATGGTGATTTCATATTTCTATACTGAATATAGAGATGATGATGCTTTCAGTATTTCTATACTGAATATATAGATGATGATGCTTTTAGTATTCACATACTAGAGATATAGATGGTGATAGTTAAGTATTCATATAGTGAAGATGTAGATGATGATGTGTTGATGAATCCTCTATCTCGAGTAAAGTTTGAACACTTTCAAGACAAGCTTGGTGTGGTTTGGAAAAACCTTCCCCAAAAGGGGGAGTAGTGATGTTGCAGTGGGATTGTATCATCCCTGGGAACTTGCCCTAAAGTTATCCAGGGACCTCAGTACTTGAGAATGAAGAGGGATTGTATCATCCTGAGACATATGTTCAGAAGTGATGCAGCGACCTCGGTCATCAAAAATGTGGCTGCATTGTATCATCCTTGAACTTCGGTTTAGAATACATCCAGTGAAATTAAGTCATCGAGAATGTGGTAGGATTGTATCATCCTTGAACTTTGGTTCAGAACTAATTCGGTGAACTTCAGTCATCGAGAAAGTGGAGGGATTGTATCATCCTTGAACTTCGGTTCAGAATGGATCTGGTGACTTCAGTACTCAAGAACGTGGCAGGATTAATCATCCTTAGACTTGATTCCGTAATTTCGAAAGGAAGGATCGTCTTAAATGTTGATGTAAGTGGACTTGATCCTATAATTATGAAAGGAAGGATCATCTTAAATGTTGATGTAAGTGGACTTGATCCCGTAATTCCGAAAGGAAGGATCATCTTAAATGTTGATGTAAGTGGACTTGATCCTATAATTCTGAAAGGAAGGATCGTCTTAAATGTTGATGTAATTGGACTTGATCCCATAATTCCAAAAGGAAGGATCATCTTAAATGTTTATGTAAGTGGAATTGATCTCGTAATTCCAAAAGGAAGGATTGTCTAGGATGTTGGTGGACTTGATCCCGTAATTCCAAAATGAAGGATCGTCCAGGATGTTAGTAGTGGACTTGATCTTGTATTCTGAAGGAATGATCATCATGTGTATGTATGTGTATTTGTGATCAGTATTGATAGCTCCACAAATACTTGATCCCGTAATACCGAAAGGAAGGATCGTTTTAGTACCATAGATGTGTTGTCCATGATCCCATAATTCCGAAAGGAAGGATCATGTTGGTTGTTATTACACTTGCTATAGATGATGTTAGCCTAGCCTTGAGCTGTTGATGATGATGTTGCTGATAAAATGGTCAAAGTACTGACGATGATGTTTCTGATCAAAAGATCAGAGTGTGATGATGTTGATGTTTCTGATTGAAAGATCAGAGTATGATGATAATGATGTTGCTGCTGATCAAAAGGTCAAAGAATTGAAGATGTTGCTGATCGAAAGGTCAAAGTGCTGAAGATGTTGTTGATCGAAAGGTAAAAGTACTGAAGATGTTGTTTTTGATCGAAATTTCAAAGTGTTGAAGATGTTGTTTCTGATTGAAAGGTCAAAGTGCTGAAGTTGTTGATGATCGAAAGGTCAAAGTGCTGAAGATGTTGTTGCTGATCGAAAGGTCAAAGTGCTGAAGATGTTGATGCTGATCGAAAGGTCAAAGAGTTGTTGTTGTTGAAGATTGAAGATGAATATTGTATGATGTTGAAAAGCTTCCAATGATTTATAGATGTGTTACCATGATAATGTTGATGATGTCCTCTATCTCTCTCCTACTATTTTTTTTGTTGATGTTGTTGTAGAATACCCTTCTCGTTAAGGGGGAGTGTTGAAATATTGTAACTTCAAAGAATATTCTATATGTATCTTTTTGTGGTCCTCAATGGTACTATCGGGAGAACCACTTGTATTACTTTGTACCCCAATTATTCTAATCAGAATAACTAATAAGAGTCATGAGGTAGTCCCCTCTAATTGTAAAGGTGGGTCATTAGCACCCCAGTGTGGTTAGTTGAGCCTACATGTGTAACTCGATCCTACATGATTAACTTGAGCCTACATATCATATTTAATTATTAAAGTGAACGAATGAATATCAATAGAGGTGTGGTGCTCCTCATTTGGAGCACACACTCTCACTTGTGTAGTGCATTAGTGGAGGAGAGAGAAGTAGCCAGAGAAGGAGGAGGATCAGTCTTTGATCTCCCTTTTGGTTTTACCTTTTATCTTTTTGGGGCATCTATATTGAGGAATTTTTTGATGGCTTTTCGCCTTTAGGGTTTTCCCAGGATAAAACTTTGTGTTCTTTTTGTATGGTTGTGCTTGTCTATCTTTCAAAGATCTTTTTGCTTATGGTTATGCCATTATGATGCTAAATGTTTTAAGATCTGGTATAACCATTAAAATTTAACACTACAACTGAGTGTGAATGAGTGTATGTTAAATAGAGAGGCTCACTCTCTATTTATACTAATTCCAGACTTGACAATAACTCAATACGACCAACTTCTCTAGGATATTCTAATAACCCTAGGGCCCTGGAATTGCGGGGACTTTAACCCTTAAACAATAGGAGGGTTACACACAATGATTGGACATGACTTGTTTACATTATTGAATCTCCTGATAGGAACATCAGGGCATGACATGACTCAAATACATTACAGATACTTCTTGGAATAAACATCTGGGTACAAGACATAAGACATGCAAGTGAATACATTTCGAAGTTACAAATACATCAACACTTCCTCTTAACTAGGAAGGTATTCTCTCGGCACAATTTATCAGCACGGGTCATCTTCTCTGTATCATCTAGATCATTAATGAGTTCTCGTCATATTCATCTTCAAGCCATCTGCATCTTCAAGTCATCTTCATCTTCAAGTTATCTTCATCTTCAAGTCATCTTTATCTTGATCTAGATCATCACTATTGGATCATCTCTACTGGATCATCATCACTGGATATGGATCATCATCACTCGATCAGGATCATCACTGGGTCATCATCATGGGTGCAATATCTTGATTCTTCTCATCATAGAAAGTTCTACAGATCCAGCCCTTGTTCATGTTAGATGTACATCTACAGAGCCAATCCTTTTTCATACTGGATGTATCATCACAAAGCTAGTCCTTTTTCATAGTAGATGTAGCATCTACACAGAACCAATCCTTTTTCATATTGGAAGAGTCTTCATAGAGATATTCCTTTTTCATACTAGACGTGTTTTCATAGAGCTAGCCCTTTTTCATGTTGGATGTGGGATCTACACAGAGCTAGTCCTTTTTCATACTAGATGTGTCTTCATAGAGCCATCCCTTTTTCATGCTAGATGTGGGATCTACACAGAGCTAGTCTGTTTTCATACTAGACATGTCTTCACAGAGGCATCCCTTTTTCATGCTTGATGTGGGATCTATCACAACATCTGACAATGGAAGGAACCAATCCTCTCACCATGTCGGAAGGGCACAACACTTACATCTGACCATGGAAGGAACCAATCCTCTCACCATGTCAGAAAGGAATAACACTTACATCTAACCATGGAAGGAACCAATCCTCTCACCATGTCAGAAGGGCTCATCATGGACTCATCACTTCCTCTTGGGAGGAATCTTGATCTGGAGAACACCAAGCTTCTCCCTAAAGTACTCAAACTTCACCCTAGACAATGGCTTAGTCAACACATCAGCTATCTGTTTGTCCATCACAACATAGTGGAGCTTCACTACTACTCTCTACACCATATCCCTGATATAGTGATACTTGATCTCGATATGCTTCGACTTGTCATGGAGCACCAGGTTCTCCGAAAAATTTATACAACTATGGTTATCGCAATGTATACAAGTAGCATGTAATTGGAGATCAAATAAATCAGACAGTATCTTCCTCAACCACACTTCCTCACAACTAGCTGAAAAAGCTACGACATACTCTACTTCAGCTGTACTCAGTGCCACACATGATTGCTTCCTGCTAAACCAACAGATGACACCTGATCCCATACTGAAGTATCACCCTGAAGTGCTCTTCCTATCGATGGAATTGCCTGCCCAATCTGAATCAACATAACCCTCTAGGTTAATCTTCTAATCAGCCTTATACTTAAGCCCATAATCAACTATACCCTCTAGGTACCTTAGAATATGCTTTGCAGCAATCAAGTGAACATGTCTCGGATCTGTCAGGAACTGGCTCAACATGTTCATAGAGAAGCAAATATCTAGTCTCGTATTTTTCAGGTACATCAAGAACCCAATCATCTAACAATACATCGTGGCATCAACTAATTCAGATGAAGCATCACTCAATAGCTTCAAGTTCAATGCCATAGGTGTGGTTAATTCCTTGCATTCCATCATCCCAAATCTCTTTAGGATCTCTACTGCATACTTCCCTTGTCCAAGGAAGATTCCATCTGTATTCTGCCACACCTCCATGCCTAGAAAATAATGCATCATACCCAAGTAATCAAACACAAGATACAGTGAACACAATGTTTTTCCTCAGGGAAACCATAAATGGAGAAAACCTTGCAACTTCCTCATAGATAGAATCAACACCAAAAGTAAAACCCCAAAATAGTAAGATGATCTCCCAACAGCATTAGCCTCTTTCTTTCTAGCCCCAACAACTCTCTCAGCTATGCACTACAACTGAGTGTGAGTGAGTGTGTGTTAAATAGAGAGGCTCACTCTCTATTTATACTAATTCCTAAATTGACAATAACTCACTAGGGCCGACTTCTCTAGGATATTCTAATAATCCTAGGGCCCTGAAACTTCAGTGACTTTAACCCTTGAACAATAGGAGGGTTACCCATAATGACTTGACATGACTTGTTTACATTATTGAATCTCCTGATAGGAACATCGGGGAATGACATGACTCAAATACATTACATATACTTCCCAGAATAAACATCGGGGTACAAGACATAATATATACAAGTGAATACATTCCAAAGTTACAAATACATCAACATTGTAGGCTCTGCTAAACTCCACTATGCTGATGCATTTGATGGTGACTTTGACTTACTGCTAAGAGAAAGAAAATTAGCAAGTATCCCTACCATGTTTCAAGATTCCCTAGAAGTAGAAGAAAACATGATGGCCAGTGGGAAAATCAAACAAAGAGTAGAAACAAGGAAAGTTAAGGAAGAACATGTACCTTCTACCTCTTCTGTTGCTTCTTCAAGTGATATGAAATTTGGGATGATGATGAAAATAATGGAAAGGTTAATGGATAGATTGAATATGGAAATAAAACTAGTAAATAGAGAACCAAATGAGCCATATATAAAGAATCATAACTTTAGAATACCTAATCCTCCCCCTCCTCCATAGATCAAACAGAGGGATGTGAGAAATTCCATAAATACAAATGATCAACAGGTACCGCCACCCTTCCCTAAAAACTATGTGGTTGCTAAAGATGATGTTGAGTCCATTGAGGATCATATCCATCACTTTGGTGAGTTGGATTCTGAGATTTACCTTACAAGAGAAGAACACAGTTTGTATCCCCAAGACGATGCAAATAAGGAGTTGGAGGAAGAATCTAAACAATACCAAAAGGGATACATGCATGTTATTGATGATGTTCAGAGGAAATTAAAATTGAGGAGTAGAGATGTCATATTTAACAAAGGAAGGTTAGATCAAAACCAACCTTACAACAGTCAGCAAAATACTGAAAAGGAAAAAGAGAAACAAAAAGAACCCGTTGTGTATAAAGAACCTATGAATAAAGTAAAGGAAGTAAGGAAACCAACATGGAAGTAGAGAAAGATGTTTCCACTTTTAACTTACAAGAATAAATATCTAAACTAAATGTTTCCATTCCTTTCAATGATTTGTTAAGAAACAGAGTGTATAGAAACAAGATATCAGACATGGTAAGGAGCCGGGGGGATTTTTAACCTCATATATTAGAAGTGAATGATGATGCTCCCACCATTGTTTTTGGGTCCAAGTCTGAAAATATGGATGATGAAGAAGCCCCACCATTTTACACGAGTATGAATGTACATGACATGATTGTACATAATACTATTATTGATTCCGGTGCTTCCCACAATCTAATCATTAAAGGAGTGGTGGAAAGTCTAGGTTTGGAGGTCACTATACCCTACAAATATTTTTTACTCATTGGATTCTAGGAAGGTAAAATGTTTAGGGCTGATTAAAACTATGGTAGTAACTTTGAATAAAATTCCATCCAAGGCTGTAGTAATTGATGTGGTGGTAGCAAAAATCCCTCTGAAATTTGGTGTGCTGTTGTCAAGAACATGGTGTTACACTGAAATCTTGTCCTCTTGATCCATGTGTCAACCCTTTGCCTAATCCTCAAATTTCCCTCTGCTAACGTTGATTGATATTGAGGTTGTTTTTTCCTTTTTTCCCTCTTTAGGAAGGTTGACGCTCTTTCCCTTCATTCTAGAAGGGACGAAGGCGCTCTTTCTCCTAAATAAAGGTGTGCCAGTGCTCTTTCCCTTCATGCTAGAAGCATCGATGATTCTCTTTCTCTTCCTTCCAAGTGCATCGGTGGTGTTTTTAGGGAAAAAGAAAGAAACTTCAAGGCTCTTCTCAAAGGTGGATGAGGTGGAGATCTATCCCTATCATCTAGGTGAGGTGGCATTCGGTTCCTAACCTATGGGGAAGATCCCTTAAACCCCTCCTCCTAATCCTCAACCTACTCTATCCCTTTAGCCTTATAAATTGAACCCTCTCTCCATTGTGAAGAGAGGAAATACTATGGTACTTTTATGCTGGTGGAATTTCTAGGTGATCCTTATCATCCTTTGGTGGAGGCTTGGCTTGGATTGTTGGATGGAAGGTTGCGGTGTTACGTCTTGGTTGTGACATTATTTCTTTTATGTAGTTATATGTATCTCCTTGATTACATTAATACAAATCTCTTTCCATAAATGTTATTGTGTTAATAATGTTTAGAGGTTTATTCCTTAACTGTTAGCTTATATCAATTCATGTTTAGATACACATGTACTATTTTCTTGTTTCCACTTGCTTTACAGGATTTTGCAGATGAATATTTGAAGGATCTGGAGCTTGGATCAACAAATAAAGAAGAGGATTTGCATACTTTAGGTAAGTTATATATCTGATTGACTTGCATTTTTTATTGATATAGCAAAGGTTGGTGTTGGTACTGGTGTGTACATTATTTACCCTATCAGATAATTTAAGGCTCTTTCTTTCAAGTTGAATTTTGAGTGCACAAATAATGTGGCAGAGTATGAGGCTTTGCTATTGGGATTGAATTCCCTGAAAGAGTAGGGGGGGGGAAGGGTGAATTTCCTGGGAGATTCAAAAGTTGTGGTGAACAAAGTAAATGATAGCTACCAAACCAAACATACTAGGATGAGGGATTACATAAATTAAGTGTGGGACATGTTTGGTAATTATTTCACTGAACATACAATTAGAGTAATCCCCATATTTGAGAACTTAGTGGCTGAATCCTTAGCTATGGCTATTGGTAAGTTCAAAATCCTTGTTGTTGGTCAAAGAAAATATAAATTTGACATTGTAAACATGCCTTCTATACAATACAATTCCAAATAATGGAAATTATTTGAGGATGAAATGAAAATAAAGAGGTTTTTAGAATTATTTGGTGAGTTCGTAAATACCCAAATAGATAATGAAGATAATAATGCTGAAAATATCCTAGATGTTGAAGAGATTGAAGAAGACAGTGATGTAAACAAAAAATTGAAGAATTCACTAGGGGGGAAGACATAGTTCAATTGAAGAGTAATCACATCCCTAGAGGCCTTATCCCCTTAGATAAATTGTTTGATCAAAATGATGTGGCTAGAGACCCAAAAATGAAAATGGTTGATGATGTAGTGGAAGAAAAGAACATAGGAACTGAGGAAAATCCTAGGATCATCAAACTATCAAAGAAGCTACCTTCCAAAGAAAAAGAGGAATATATCAAGATGATGAAAATATATGCATGTGTATTTTCCTAGAGCTACGAAGACCTAAAGGAGTATGATACATCAATCATAAAACACACAAATCCTATAAAACCAGGTGAAAGACCTTTCAAGTAGAAATTGAGAAGAATCAATCCTCTGTTATTTCCTGTCATTGAAAAGGATATTAGAAAGTTGTTTAATGTTAAAATCATAGTCACTCTGAGGTTTTCTAAGTGGGCAGAAAATATGGTTCTTTTCAGAAAGAAGAATGGTGAGTTCAGACTGTGCATAGATTTCAGGAATCTAAACAAAGTCTCTCTGAAAGACAATTATCCATTACCTAAGATGGAGCATATTTCACAGAAGGTAGTGGGGCCTGAGAGAATCTCAACAATGGATGAATTCTCTGGATACAACAAAGTCAAATTATTTCCAGAGGACCAAGAAAAGACTACATTCATTACACCATGGGGTACCTTCATGTACGCTAAAATGCCTTTCAAGTTAATGAATGCAGAGGCCACTTTCCAGCGTGCTATGGACATTGTGTTTGCTGAGGACAAAAAAAAATGTAGTGGTCTACATGGATGACATTACAGTATATTCATGGTATGACAGAGAAAATCTCAAACACTTGGAAAGAGTTTTCCTGAAATGAAAAAGGTATGGAATATCATTGAACCCAAAAAATTCAAACTTTGCATTGGAGGAAGGAAAGTTGTTGGGACAAATCATTTCTAAGGATGACATAAAAATCGACCTAGCAAGGATTTGTGCTATAATGAAAGTTGAAGACCCAAAAAGAAAAAAATAAGTACAATATTTCATTGGGCAGGTAAATTTTATGTGAAGATTCATTCCTAGTTTTGCTGAAGTTTTGATGAATATCACTAACATGTTAAAGAAATACCATGAGATAAAATGGACCATAGAGCAAGGAGGTATTTAAGAGACATCAAAAAAACTATCACATAGGCACCTATTCTAGTAATCCTATACTTTACCAAATATTTTATGATTTTTTCCTATGCCTCTGACCACACCATTGCTGGAGTACTATTACAGAAGAACAATCATGCTGTTGGGAAACCTATAGCCTTTTTCAGTAAAGTGTTGAAGGATGGGAAATTGAAGTATTATATCATAGAGAAACAAACATATGATTTTGTCAATTCTTTAAAGGATTCTAGGGTTAAAAATTTGTAGTCACACATCATTGCTTATGTCCCTAGAAATGTAGTGAAAAGCATCCTTACATAGCCAGACCCAGAATTAAAGAGAGAAAAGTGGATTATTGTGCTATTAGAATATGACATTGAGATCAAGCCCACAAATTTTATCAAAGGACAGGGTCTTGCAAATATGATGACCAAATCAAAATTTGAATCCTTACAGATGAATTTCCTAACCAGTCATTCCAATCAACTTGATGCAGAGGTATAGGTAAGGAATGATTTCTCTGTATTCCCTTGGTATTATGATATTGTATATGTATTGAAGAATTTGAAGGCTCATGTAGGATTGAGCAAGACAAGAGCTAGACTAGTAAATTTAAGTCTACTAAGTTCTGTATTTTGAACCAATACCTCTATTGGAAAGATCCTGGTGGTGTGTTACTCAACTACCCCTTGGAGAATGAAGCTAAACAAACAAATACAAAATTTCATAAGGGATACTTTGGTGGACATCATTCATAGAAGGTGACTACAAACAATATTTTGAGGGCTGGTTTTTAATGGATTTAAATGTTCTTATATGCCTACAAGGAGACTACTACCTGTCACCAATGCCAGATATTTGATGGCAAAAGAAAAGTGGTCTCACGTCCTCTAAATCCCATATCAGTAGAAGCACCCTTTCAGTAGTGGGAACTGGAATTCATTGGTGAAATAAATTCAAACTTCTTTGGACAACAAAGATGGATCTTGACAGCAACTGACTACTTCACCAAGTGGATTGAAGAAATCCCTACAAGAAGAGCCACAGATGCAGTGAAAATTGGTTTCCTTGAAGAGAATATTGTGTCCAAGTTTGGTTGTCCTGTAAGAATTGTAACAGATAATGCTCCCTCCTTTAAGTACAATAAAATGATAATTTTATTTCATAAGTACCACATTAAGCTAAATCACTCTACCACTTATTACCCACAGGGTAATGGGTTGGCTGAATTTTCCAACAAAATCCTAGTAAGAATTATTAAGAAGTTGTTGGAGGATAACAAGAGAGCTTGGAATACAAAGACAATATATGCTTTGTGTGTAGACATAATCAACACTAAAAGAGATTAGAGAAATTGGAATGTCACCATTCCAAATGGTATATGGAGCCGAGGTGGTTTTTCCAGCATCCTTGGGTGTACCAGTCTGTTAGATGGAATATTTTACCTCCTGTAGATAGCAAGGTGTTCCACTAGTCTGAATGGTTTAGATCCAGAAAAAATAGAGGATAGAGGTTGAAGACTCTCCCTAGATGCCATAGATACCTAGAATGCAATGCTTTGATAGTCACCCTGTGTACCTACAATCAGCTCAGCATGAAACATATCAAAGCAACTAGAATATAATATACTAATCTATGTTAATGACTAAGGAATCTAACAACATACATGTGAAATCAAACATCAACAACATATCTGGGATAGAAATCAACTTGCATTAATATAGAAATATGAATAATTTTACAACCAAGCCTTAGTGTTGACATGCATCTCCATGAAACCAAGCATTCTCATCCCCATAAGCTCTGACTCTAGCTCTCTCTATGCTCTCCAATGGTATGGAACAAGTGATCAATCCAACAACATAACAATACCTTAAGAGTTCTCTCCTCAACCATGGCCATAAGCTTGTATTTATAAGGATAAATGGATAGGGTAGGTTGACAGATAAGTGGGTGAGGTGGCCTCTAAGATCCTAGGATGAGGGATCTCGAGCTCAACTAACTCACAACACTAGGGATAAGGGATATCCCGAGGCTTATCATCTAGAAGCCTCGAGAAAATCTCTTTTTCCCTTTTTACCTAGGGTACCGCGTTTCTCCTTCAATGAGAGAGCGGTTCTGGTAATAACCATTTATGGACTAAGGGACATAAGCGGTGGTACCGTTCATGGGCAACAGGGGATGGGCGATGCGAAAAAGGGCACCACCTCTAGATAAAGGGGCAAGTGTGGTGCTCGGAATTTTCATGGAATATTGAAATTTAGTATGGGTTTCCACTCCAAAAGTTGGGATTCAGGGCAAGTAGGTATCTCAAATGTCTTATCACATGATGGTGACATGATTTTGGTATAACAGGATGCCCCCCAAAGCATAAGTCTTAGAGGGATATGATAAATGAGAGCTTTGAGAGAACAAGTCGTCGCTATGAGATGAAAATGTCGACACGATCAGAGCATGTCATCAAGTACACATCTGTAGTACATCAATATTTTGACTCATAGACACAAGTAACCAAACTCATGGCTACAGACCAATACAAGACAGATCCATGAGAGGAATAAACAAGCATGGCTACTAGAATACAGCGTAGATCCATGTGATTGAGGACTCAAACTTGGACATAGCTACCAGACATACAATGTAGATCTATGTCATACAGACGCAAATTTGAGCACAGCCACTACCATACAAATGCGGATCCATTCTAGATATACAAAACTACATCGCAACCTAGGGAAAAGCAATGAGCGCTTTAAAGAAATGCTCAAGGTCTTCATCTCGTATTCCACAAAGTACGATTCTATCCATGTGATTACAATGATCTAAAGTCGAACATGGTAGAAACCACTTGATTACCAACCAATGATGTGAACCATTAACAAGTGCGAGGGAGATCACCATTGATGTCAATGTTTCCCAAGGTACTCTAGTACAATCTACTGAGTGCGATTAGATGTCCTGATGTCGAACACCCAGTCAATTCTATCGATCAAAGGTCAATGATGTGAACCTATGTCGAGAGCAATAGAATCTATCATTAAGGCATACAAATCTCAAGGTACTAAACATTGTTTCTAATACTATTTCCCAGATGATGAGCCGATGTTGTCGAGAAAAGTCTCATTGAAGGAGGGCCATGATGAGTCCCACATCGACGACACAAAACTTGGAACATAGTTTTGGAATGATGTGAATGTAGTAACCATAAGACTAACTCAAAGATACTGACACAAATATTGTGTAGACTACAGAGGTAAAACTTCTTCAAATCCCCTTTGAAAATCGGGCGGCACGACAAAAGACTTGGTAGCATGACTCGATAGGACAAACACACAATGCGACAGTGGACAATGCATTCTTTTGAAAGACTCAAAGGAGTGGCATGACTCATGAAAGTGGATCGTCATGGAGATCAGCTGAATACCCAATTGAATGACATGATTTGTAGACAAGTACCATGTTCAAAGGTAATGACAAACAAATTCCATTATTTGCAAAATGATTCCCTTCCCATTTTCCCCATAATGATCGATGAGTGCCTATTTTTGGTTTTATGAGTTCAAAGAGGGTAACAAACAATTGATATATCTTGTCGAAAGACAAGTTTAGACTCGTATGTTTTATGAACCTAAGAGAGGAGGGGTTCGTTCCCAAAATGGGTCTCTCAATGTTTAATTTAACGAGCCCACTGAAAGAAAACTCGGTATCGTTCATGTTTAGAGAGTCTAAACAATTATGGAAGAAGACTCCAAAGGGTCCTTTTTCATATGATTTATTCTCTAAGGCCCAAAAAAGTATAAAATCATACCTTAGAGAACTCTTCCAGTCATGATTGGTTGGAGTGTTCCTTTTTCGTAAATAGTCCTATCTGAACCAAAAAAGAGATAACCTATCATCGGAAGGAGGAATCTTCAAATACTTTTATGAGTATGAAGAATACAAGTACTCGACAATCTTTTCGTATTTAGGGAGCCTAAAAATATTTTAAAGAGGACTCCATGAGGTTTCTTTACACAACGCCACTTTTTACGAGCCTGGAAAGATTTGAAAACGGACTCGACGATCTTTTCACGTTTAAGGAGTCTGAAAAAAGATGTGAAAAGAAGACTCCATAATGTTTCTTTACACAATGTCAAATTTTACGAGCCTAGAAAGTTTCAAAAATGGACTCGGACCTTTGATAGTAGGTTTAAAGAGCGTGATCAAAGTGTCATAATAAATGCTCATTGACCTTTTTTGTTTTATGAAAGTGCGAAAAAGCCATAAACAAACTTTCAAATCTTTTTGCTAGAGTTATCCTATCCTACAATAGTCTCATAAACAAGTGTTAAATGCATTTAAAACTAGCATTAGGGATTACGACAGATAAATTTTGACTAAAACATGATTTTACATCAAAACTATAGCAATTCAGACCCAAAAATGCCTATATAAGTCAAGTAAATAGTAAAAAATCAAATCATTTCACTATTTACCTCTGGCAGAGAGCACTTGTAGCATTTTCTTAGCCAGATATTCCATAGCTGATACCGGGAGTTTCCACTATTCATTTTCAGCATCGTCAATTTCAGGTAACAGCTAAGACCCTTATCTTTCATTTCATAGAATTTATTTTAAGATTTTGTGGGGTTTTGGGCCCATATGGAAAGCCCTAAAACTCAAAATGTGGGCACCGCGACTACCCCTTGCGGGATGCGCGGTACCACCCGAGAACTGTATCGATAACACAATGGACAAGCGGTGCCACCACCTATCTCCAACAATGCACAGTCGGTGCTGACCGTGGATAATTTAAAATAATAGTATGGGAAATATAACTTCATTGTTTTGATTTTCAATGATTTAAGGATGATTTTAATGCATATCACTATTGTTTTTGGCAGGTCTAGGTTGCTTAAAACATGGTGATATGGAAAGAAAGAACTCATGACAATGAGGATGTTGCTGCTGAGAGAAATGTGGGTTGTATTGCCACATTACAGGACTATGGGCTCCTGAAGTTCTTCCAGACCCCAAGCATGGTGTCACACGAGTGGTTACTCGAACACATACTGCAAATGTGGAATCCATAGCAGTAGTACTTCGAGGTGGGGGCCCATATACTTATAGTGGAAGTAGAGGATATCTACTTCCTGACTGGTTTCTAGAGATGGGGTGCTTTCATCTCACTGACAGGTTCCTATGGAGGGGACATTACTACCGGAGAGCTTATAGATCGTCACTATGCACCGGGGACAGGTACATCATCGAAGAAGATCCCCATCAAAGCAGTGACAGATAGGTACCTAGGGAGTATTCTGTTTACCATGCAGAGGGTGGTCAGGAGTGAGGGTGTGCACTAGGATTATAGGGCACACATGTTGTACGCTATAGAGGCCATGGCACCCACGGTGTTCAACTGGGCGAAAGCCATGCTTCCAATCTTCAAGGATCAGCTGACTAAGTGTCGGCAAGGAGATCTGAAGCAGTTCATCTTTGGTTCCATCTTAGCCTACTTCTTCTTCGAGCAGGTTCCATAGATGAGGCTTCAGGTGACCTTCCAGAGTCTGAGAGCATGGGACCCCTATATGATGAAGTGGGTCCAGGTCATGGCTTGCATAGGAGCGGGTAGGGGAAGGGTAAAATTCAGTGATCTATTCTTCAGACAGCTTTGAGATCAAATCCTCATGGTTGAAGACTATGCTTATGTAGGCATGGACTTCACCGGAGATCCTGACCTACCACTCCCACCTGGCGGCCAGTGGGGCGATATCTGTGAGAAGCAAGAAACTCTAAAATGGATGAAATGTTTTTATGTTGTTTTTTTTTTTTATGTTTTATATTTTTATGTTAAGTGATAAGACCTGTATATTCTCATGCAGATGTTGGAGCAACGCGACCTAGAGGAGCATCTCCATTGGATAGGCGAGCATGAGCTCGCTTTGTACCACAGGGTGATGATATCACCGGGGAGTTAGAGGAGAACCTAGAGAGGTTGACCTTAGATATCCTAGATGCTGACATAGATGACCTCCTGATGAGATATCAAAGATCTATAGCAGGAGTACCTGGCCGATTCAGTAGGATGCTATGTAGGGTAGCTCAAGCAATGATCTGCTATCATGAGCACCACTAGTGTATGGGATATGTACTAAAAGTTGATAGCTTCAGGATTTTGTATGATGATTTTCCCTAAAAGCCTACATGCTTCATATGAGGTCTCGGGACTTATTTTTTGTAAACATTTTTGTATGTATATATATATATATATATATACAGACTTTTACATAGTGTTTATATGTTTCAAATGGGAAATGCATTTTCTATGAGTTTTATGTGTCTTCGAATGTTTATTTACAATGTACCATGTTTTATTTCAACATCATGAATGGGAAATATCCTAATCTAGGATGTAATTAGCCAATGAGTTAGCAACTACATTATGTTCCCTAGGGATATGCCTATAAGTAATAGTTTCAAATGATATTTCTAACAAACGCACTCTCCGAAAGAGGCGGCAGAGTACTAGGTTCCTAATGGTGTAGACATGGTTCAAATGGTGAACCACGAGCTGTGAGTCCATCAAGACTACTAGATCACCAACATCCTAGGAAGCAGCTTCAGTCAGAATACCGATGACTGCTTCATACTCAAAAATTTTATTAGTAGCGAGACCTATACAAATCGCTCATGAACTGACCAAATATTTAGCTGGGGAATAAAGGACCCAAGCAGCTAAGGCGAGATTCAAGGTGTGGTGGAAAGCATCATTAGCGAATCCATAGAAATTCATCTGCATGACCAAAACATGGTATAAAAAAATGTGGACACAAAACTCAAAACCATCTTGAAAATACTAAAAGCACACTGAAAGCCAATCAATATACACATATACAAGATACTATCCAAGAAAGACCTAAGCATAGTACCTTTTTAGGTACAACCCATTGCGAGGTTGCCCCAAAGGGATTCCATTGTAATCAATGAGCTCATAAGCTCCTTTCTCTAACACCTTAGAAATAACAAAAGTTCCATACCACATGGACTTGAACTTACCCTTCCCTAGTTTGGAATACCTCTAGTCATAAATCAAGACTAGGTCACCCTCATTAAAGACACGAGGCTGGACAGATTTATCATACTGTGCCTTGAGATGTTTCTTATGTGCCTCATTAGCTAAGGAAACATCTCTATGAGTCTTGTTAAGGTTACTCAAGTATAAAAATCTTCCATCCTCTGCGGAAGTGTCTGGGAGAAGTTCGACGACAAGTTGTAAAGATGGAATTTGACATTGGATTGGTAAGACAGCTTCAAGTCAATAGACAAGATGAAATGGCATGAAACCAGTATTTGTTTTCATAGAAGTTTGATAAGCCCAAAGAGCAGAGAAAAGAATGTGTTTCCAGTTGGATTTATGGTCTCCAACCATCCGACGAAGCATAGTTTTCAAAACTTTGTTAATGGCCTCTACCTGACCATTAGCTTGTGGATAATACGAATTAGAGTTTTCATGGAGAAACCCTAGCTTGGCACTCATTTCCTCCATCATCTGATTACGGAAATGGGATCCGTGATCAGTAAAAATGGACTGCAGAACTCCAAATCTAGCTATGATATGATTGAACAAGAAGAGAGTGGTTGTATTACCATCTTCTACATATGTAGGCATGGCCTTAGCCCATTTAGTGAAATAATCAATGGCTACGATGATGTAACCATGCCCCCCAGCTGAGGTAGGCTTACAATGCATGAAGTCAATCCCCCATTTGGCAAATGGGCCAATGGTAATGATGGGGTGGAGAAGAGCAGGATGGGTGTGCTTTTTAGGACAGAAGTGTTAACAAGGTGGGCATTTATTAACAACCTCATGACAATCTTTGAAGATAGAAGGCCAGAAATAGCCAACACAAAGGATTTTTTGGGCTGTAGTCATCCCAGATAAATGACCGCCACATGCTCTAGAGTGGAAATCATTCAACACATGTTCAGCCTCCTCATGAGTGAGGCATCGCCGGAGAATAGAGTCAATCCCAAGTCTATACAAATTATCATCCAAGATGAGATAGTATTTCACGTGGTGACGGATACAGTGACGATCATCATGGGATAAATGTGGCTGAAATCGTTGTGTCTGGAGATATATAAGCAAATCTCTATACCAAGGATCAGTAGTGCTTATCAGGAACAAGAATTCTTCTGGAAATGAATCACTAGGCTTAGATTCCATTGAAGCACAGGGAAGATCACACATAAGCTCTACAAAGACCAAGGATTTCTTTGATGTAGCCTTGGTAAACTCCATATTGAACTTCTGAAGGATAACAATCCAATGGGAGTACTTGCCCCCGAGCACCTGACGAGTCAGGATGTAGTACATCGGTTTCTGGTCTGCCAATATGATGGTAGTGTGGAGCAAAATGTAATGATGAAAATTTTGTACAGCATGACCATGGCCAATGATAACTTTTCCACACTGAATAATGGGTTTCAGAATCCAAGAGATTCTTACTGGCGTAATAAATCACGCGCTCCTAACTTTGGGGATTGTCCTGCGCTAAAACCATAGCAATGGTAGTAGCAGATGCAACAATATACAAGAGAAATTCCTTTGAATAATCAGGGGGGTGTATCATGGGTGAATGAGTCAGAGCATGCTTAATATTATCAAAGGTGCATTGGGCCTGGTCATCCCAGAAGAATGGGGTGTTCTTCTTAAGAAGACGCATATAAATTTGCGTTTTCTCTACGAAATTGCACACGAAACGACGAAGAAAGTTTGCCTTCCCTTGAAAACTTTGGAGTTCAAGGAGATTAGTTGGGGCTGGTATATCAAGAATGCAGAAATTTTTAAAGGATCTATTTAGATGCCATCTTCGGATACAAAAAAGCCTAGCAGACGCCCCATCTCAACGCAAAAAACACATTTATGTGAGTTGATCCGTATATTATAATGACAACATATCAGGATTATCTCTCTAATATGACCAGGGTGGTCCTCCCGTCGCTATGAATGAGTAGGGAAGTTGTCAAGGTATGATTAAACAATGTGTTTGACATCATGAAATGCATAGGACATCACATGTTGGAACGTAGCTCTAGCATTTTTCAAGCCAAACGGTAACTTCTTATATGCAAAGGTTCCCCATGGGAAAATGAATGCCGTCTTATGCTGATCAGAGGGTAATATATCAATCTGATTATAGCCATAGAAGCCATCCATAAATGAAAAGATGAAACTTCCAGCACAGTTGTCGATAATCTGATCGATGTGCAGGGTAGGAAAGTTGTCCTTGGGACAAGCTTTATTGAGATCCATAAAGTCGATACAGACTCTAATGGTGCCCTACTTTTTATTGACAGGGACAACGTTCGATACCCATTCCGTCAGGGGTACAAGATAAATAAACCTAGCTTTTAAAAGCTTCTCAATTTCATCCTTTATAGTTGCGGCCTTCTGAGGATGGACTTGCCTAAGTTTTTGCCTAATAGGTTTGGCCAAGGGATAGGTTTTAATCTCATGGACCATGATGGATGGGTCAATCCTTAACATCTCTTCATAATACTAGGAAAAAGTATCACAGAATTCTTTAAAAAGTTCCTTATAGGCTTCAGATTCATCTGCGGAGCAGTTCTTCCCAACATGAACATGCTCGATAACATCAGGCTTGGATGCTATGTCAATTGGGTTTGTCTGAGTAATGTTGCAAAGGTTTCCTTCAAAATATTTATTTTGCACAATACAGGACTTTGGGGTACGTTGACAATATCAGTAGGAAACAAGGATGCAAAATCATGGTTAACCGAAATAGTGTTGGGGAGGAACATGCATCTATGATGGTGATCCTCCAAAATGGACTCATCCATGCTCATGATCTCAATAATGGACTCGTCAGAATAAAAAGTCTCAGAGAGATAATCTAGAGTGGGAAGAGAAGGTTCTAACCAATACGGTAAATGGTAGGGATCTGAAGCCACTAGATAAAGGTCATCAGTGTGATCATCGGAAGAGGTTTGAATGGCATCATACATACCTTTGTGTGGACTTAACGAGGTATAATCAACAACATGTTTTCCCTTAGGCTCACAATCAAATGAGGCGATCATATGGACTGACGCAGAATCTATGCTAGGAGGAGTGGATGGAAAAAATCCCATGAGGGATGAATCCTTCAACATGCCTACCCCAATCGATTGGTAAGGAGGAGGGGATTGGCCTAACATGGGGATGTTATTAGCCATGGAGGTAGTAACATATGGCATACAGAAATCAAGCTGGTTAGTAGTAACAATTCTACCGAGATGTGGAAATTGTACGGTTTGGAATACTATTGAAGCAACATCAGTCATAGCATAGAACCAATTTCGTCCTAGAAGGAGATTGTAATCTAAAGGGGCATCTACCACTTCTACTTGGATGGAAATGAT
This sequence comes from Pseudotsuga menziesii, assembly GCA_001517045.1. Classification (NCBI taxonomy): domain Eukaryota; kingdom Viridiplantae; phylum Streptophyta; class Pinopsida; order Pinales; family Pinaceae; genus Pseudotsuga; species Pseudotsuga menziesii. The sequence continues at coordinate 316,196 of LPNX010354486.1, forward strand.
TTTTCCCCCCATCTTGACCGCGAGGGCTGATATGAGACCATGGGGCTGGAAACCCTGTCCATCAAAGGCATTAAGGGCCGTAGGTGATGTTACAATCTCGGGAGAGCCAAGGGTTTTCCAACAAGATAGAGACAAAACAAAGGTCGAAGCTCCTTCATCTAGGATCATTTGAAAAAATTTCTTTCCAACCATTTTCATAATGACTTGGAAAGAAAGTTTATGTGGTAACCTAGATTTATAGTTCTCAACATTGAAATGAATCAAGTTGGTATTATCCGGGTCTAAAGCTCCTAATGCAGTGAACAGGTTTTTGCATTGTGTAGGGAAACTTTCGAGCACTTCTAGGGTAGACATTGCACAAGGTGCCTGAGCGATATATTCAACCACATTATAAAATTGAGCAGCTTGAGCATTGGAATTAAATACTGCCTTCCGAATAGTACTCTTAGGTGGGCACAAAATGATGTCGAGAGTAGGCTTCTCGATAGACAAGGGGACAATAGACGAGGACTTTCCCTGAAGACGAATGATATTCATTTTTATCCCCAGGTTTATCATAATTTTGACTTGGAGTTTACAAATGGATGGTATCTGAGGACATCATATGAATTTTCTCTGACAAACTAGAATTACCCAAATTAGACATGTGGTCTATCAGCTATTGTTGAGAGGGAAAAGGATCTGTAAGTACTGCAAGTGCGGGATTGGACTTCCAAAACTGGGAGATTTCATCCCGACGAGGACACGCCTTTGAAAAATGGCCACCACCGCAAAGCAGACAGGGATATTTCACTTTTATTTTCCCTTTGTCCTAATCACCATTGGTTGGTCATGGAGTCTCTGGCTGGTTTCCATGTTTTTTATTTCTATTTTTACCTTTCTTTTTATTACCCGAGGTTTAAGTAATTTGAATGGAATTGACCTCGGTGTAAACCTTAGGATTCAAAGGTGTAGAGGTGGCAGTTTGGGTTTTCTTGGCAGGTTTCACCACTGATGGGGACTAGATTGACCCAACAATCCCATCAATAGGTACTTCTGCTGGTGGCTTCGCAAGATCGGTGCTGGGGTGAGGAGCTTGAGGAATTAGGTCATAAAGAGTGCTGGACTGGGAATAAACCAAGTCTAGGTATTGAGCCTGACTAATATCCTTCTCTTTAGTAATGGAACCACCCATGGCCACATCTCAGGCAATAGGGGGCAACAAGGATTTGGTGAACCAATCAGCTAGTAACTGATCTGGAATAGGGGGCTTTAATAAGCATTCTCCACTCATGAATATGATTGGATATGTGGGTGGAGGTGTTCTATCACGGAGAGGTTAAAAGATCAGTGCTCGTTTCATAACGAATAGGGAGCTGAAAGTGTGTAAGAAACACGGTTTCCAACGAGCCAAAATACACAAATGAATGTTGTGGGAGTTCAATGTACCACTTCGCAGCCGTACCGGTCAAAGTTCACTGAAAGAGTTGTAACCAAATGGAATCATCCATGAGGGATTTTGAGGAACAACACAAATGGAATGTCATCACATGGTTCTTCGGATCGTCTCCTTGCTTCCCATCAAATTTCAGAATGTTCGATGGTAACTTTACCGGAATGGGTGGCCACAAGGGATTGTGTTGAATGGGGTCATTAATCAACTTGGACAAATCAGGTAAGTCCAGAGTTTCTAGGAAAGGTAACTGTTGGTTGGGCTACACATACTGGTAATATTGATATGGCATATAATTACCAGTAGGACCATAAGTGGACCGATAAACAGGTCATTATGACGAAGAACTACTGGAAGATCCACCATAGGGGGTTGATTTCTGGGATCAGGACCGCTAGGGCCTCCAGGAGGAGGAAAACCAGGGCCATCGGGACCGCTGAGACCACCGAGACCACCAAGACCACTAGGACCACTAGAACCTCCACGTCCTAACCTCCAGAGCCACCGAAACCACTAGGAGGAGGGCCACCAGACCCTCCAGGGCCAGAAGGCGAAAAGTCACCAGGTCCCCGTGGACCACCAGGGCCACCAGGATCATGAGGAGGAAATTTTCCAGATCCTCTAGGACCATTAGGCCCCCTAGGGGGAGGACCTCCATAGGGCGGTCCTCTGGCACCTCCCGCAGTATGTATAGGTATCCCCCCCATAGCTGGCATGTAAGACTAGTTGGGTTGCCCCTATGGAGTAAAATAATTACTGGGGTATGGAATTCATATAGGATTGGGTGGATGATTAATATTACCTGCGGGTATTTGATAACCATAACCTCCATAAGATTGAATGTTTATAGGTTGTGCCCCGGAGGGTTGACCTGAACTGGATGGGGGATTAACCACATTAGTATGGGTGGGAGGGACATAAATTGTAGATGGTTCTATGTTAGAGGTCTATCCTTGAATAGGAATAATTCTGGTGTCAGATAAATTAGGTCGTGCCAGGGTTTTCCCCCCTGCACTAGAAGGTGTAGACAAAAAAGGAATTGAAGATTGAATCTCAGGTGCATAATACCTGGGAAGATTAGGCATAGACATAAAATGAGAGGTGGTAGGGGTGGTATATTGACCTGGGTTGCGGGGTGTCAATGGATGATCTATAAACAGTTCAATGGGTCTCATAGATTTGTCAAGTGAACGATATCCCCTAGGAACATATGTGGACCGTAATACTATTGGGCCTAGAAGGTCATCAATTTTATTCTCAATCTCCTGTGCATGGCGAATGGTAGCACGGTATTTCCTATGTTCTTCTTCATCTTTAGAAGAGTTCAACTAGGTGCCAAATGAGGTAATGGCCTGACCTACAAGGGTGTCCCAAAATGGAGCATTGGGACCAAAATTTGGGTGGGCAATATCATCAACACATCCTTCCATGGGAGAATGGAACAAGGAATCTCCCCAATAAAGTTGTTGGACCAAGGGAGGCAAGTGTGAATAATATGGTACTCCACTTCCCACAACCACATTATCTCCCACTTGGGAGGTGGTAGTAGCTCCTTGGTCGATAGCTTCCATAGGATTTTCTCCTGAACCAGGAATAAAATTAGGTGGCAGGCCCCATACTCTTCTAGACTATCTTAAATCAGCCAGTTTATACAGTTCCTAACTAACCTAGGGTCTGAAAATCTAGAAAACACACCAAAAAGAATTTCCCTACACAAGCTTTAGGTCAAAACAAGCACAATTAAAATGATAGGAGGAGTTAAAAATTCGGGTCTCTAACCAGGATTGTTAAGAAGGCGCCACTCGCGATATACCTCAAGGGTACGTGCATAGTAATCTCCCTGAATGTTGTTTTCAGTGTATCGCTCCAAACAAGACGGCCAAAGGGATTTTCTCAGATGGATAAGGTACCTTAGTGGGGTCTCTCAATATACTCAAGGTATGTGGGAGCTCGAATCGGTAGTAGTGCCTTCTAATGCATAACCATACACAAGGATCCTTCCAATATACAATCGAGTACGTGAAGTACCTCTCTATATACCTCAAGGGTACGTGAAAGGCTATTCGATATACCGATGGTACGTGGAAGAACCGCACAAGTCCCATGATGTAATGCTGACAAATAACTACAACTACTATGCTTAACGATGCCCGAACATGTCTCTAACCTATCACTCAAGTTACTACATAAATTTTAACCTACAACTACCGTTAATTTTAACTTGTATGGTTAGGTGAATGCATGATGTTTTGACAGAAAAGTAAAACCATGCAGTATGCTAGTGTAAAATATTCACTTTATCGTTCAGTATGCCTACTTACGGGAGGGAAAGAGAGTGTTTTCCTTTTGTTTCAAAACCAAAAATACTTCCACACAACAGTCACGAACATCAAATCAAAGACAAGCAATCACTTTTCCAAACTGATTTCTTCTTTTTGAAAGCAAATGAGAAGGGGAAGAATCTCTTTTCCTAAAAGAAAAACAAGAAGCACACCTATATGCAAATGCACTCTATTTTTTCAACTTTCTCAAAACATAAGCAAATCTAACTTAAAACTACCATTTTTTTATTTTGATCGAGATAGTTCTAAATGCATGAGAGACAAAATATCATAAAGGTCCTGAAAACTTGTAAAGCGAATCAGAAAACCATGTCTAGTGCTTAATGACGATATCCTAAACTCAGTAAAAAAATTTCTTTTTTAAAGGAAGGAAAAATAAGTTTACTATGCAAGTACGAAATGAAACCTAGAAGCTAATCTAGTGTTCTTCTTTTAGTATATGTAGCAGAAATGAAAAGAGATTTTAATAACACCCTAATATTTTCAAAAAAAAATAAATCCTTTCGCAACACAACCAACAAGAATAGAAGTAGATGAACAATCAAAATACCTAATCAAACTTTTGAAATTCCACTCAAATCAATCTTAAACCATAAAATCTCAAACCACAAGCATCAGATTCTATAACACAAGACTGATAAGCAGAACTGAAAGCAACAAAACCCAAATTTTTGCAAATAAAAATGAGGAAAAAAAGATTTGGAATGATTCCTACATGGCACCACACTTGTCAAGTGTTTATAGAGCATTTCCAACATAGCACCACTTCTCTCCAACAGGTTACAGGCAGTGGCACCGTGTACTGCCCACTTTGTTCAGGTAGTGGCACCGCTTCTCATACATAGCATATGCATGGTTCCTTGTAGATGACCAAAACACAAGAAGAAAAATGGATCAAGTCAAAAAAATAATAGATCAGGGAAAGTACTATTGAATTGAGTATGTAAACAGAGCATAAAAGACCGAAATGACTCATATCTAAACAGATTTAGAAGTTTCAAACCCAAACGGAGTAAGTTAGAAAGTAGTTCTGACTGAAGAGAGTTGAAGAAGGAGCCTAAATTCGGACACGAGTTGCAGACTGAGGAAGATCAAAACAACTGATACACAACTCTATTCCTCAGTGGAGTTTCCATATTTGTTAGCTAGAATGTTTCACCTCCTACGAATAGCAAGGTGTTCCACTGGTCTAAATGGTTCAGATCCAGAACAAATAGAGGACATAGGTTGAAGACTCTCCCTAGACTCCGTAGATACCTGGAATGTAATGCTTTGATAGTCACCTTGTGTACCTGCAATCAACTCAACATGAAACATATCAAAGAAACCAAAATATAATCTACTAATATATGTTAGTGACTAAGGAATATAACAACATACACATGAAATCAAACATCAACAATATATGTGGGACATAAATCAACTTGCATTAATATAAAAATATGAAGAAGTTTACAACCAAGCCTTAGTGTTGACATGCATCTCCGTGAAGCCAAGCATTCTCATCCCCATAAGCTCCAAATATAGCTCTCTCTATGCTCTCCAATGGTATGGACCAAGTGATCAATCCAATAGTATAACAATACCTTAAGAGTTCTCTCCTCAACCATGGCCATAAGCTTTTATTTATAAGGCTAAATTGATAATGTAGGTTGAGAGATAAGTGGGTGAGGTGGCCTCTAAGATCCTAGGATGAGGGATATCAAGCTCAACTAACCCACAACAATAGGGATAAGGGATATCTTGAGGCTTATCATCTAGAAGCCTTGAGAAACTTCTATTTTTCCCTTTTTACGCAGGGTACCGCGTTTCTCCTTCAATGACAGAGCGGTTCTGGTAATAACCGCTTATGGACTAAGGACCATAAGTGGTGGCACTGCTTGTGGGAAATAGGGGATGGGAAGTGTGAACAAGAGTACCGCCTCTGGATAAAGGGGCAAGTGTGGTGCTGGGAATTTTCATGGAAGATTGACATTTATTATGGGTTTCCACTCCAAAAGTTGGAATTCAGGGCAAGTAGGTATTTTAATTGTCTTATCACATGATGGTGACAGGATTTTGGTATAACACAGTCATGAAACTATTGTAGGAGCAACAGGATGAACCCAATCATATGAAAAGAAGGATTAACTAGATCATATATTTAAATGAGGTAAGGGACATCTCATATGATAAAATATAGTTACATTAGGAAAGAATGAAGAAAACCTTTGACAAAAAGGTAAAGGAATACAAGTTCCATCTTGAAGATTTGGTCTTGAAGTGGGATGCTCCTAGAGAGGAAAAACATCGAAAATTGGATCGAATGTGGGTAGGCCCATACATCATAGCAACACATAGAGGAGACAATGCCTTCATTTTAGATCATCAGGATGGATCTCAGCTAGAAGGAGGTCCAGTGAATGGGAGGTATATTAAGCATTATTTGTCCTGAAAGGGGAGGTAATTTTTGTATCATATTTGTATATATTTTTCCTTCTTTACATTTCTAATAGTACAGATGGTGAAACCAGAAGATTTGAATCCTGAAGAGAAGGCCCTAAGGTCTGAAAGGGATCATTGTATTTTAAGTTTTGTTTTATTTTCACTTATAGGTAAAAAATAAAAATAAAAATTCAAAGTTTGGATTTCCTGGAGCCACCCAATGGATTTGGCACATGGTCTGCAGGGTTCTTTGTTACCTCGCAGGGAGGATAGCATCCCAAGTTGGAGTTAGTTGTTAGCACCATTTCTGGGCTAACTATTTAATGAAGGGTTTGGTCCTATAATGATGAATGAGGTATGAAAAATGTCACATCATAAAACCTTAAAAGGTTTTTGATGAAGGTATGCAGGTGTTTGAAAGGGCATTTTCAAATCCGAAATGACCAAATACATAAGAAATTATGATTTCCAATTTTGAAAATGATTATGAATGAAGAGATCCATCCTTAGTTGAATAATAATAGGAGATGGATGGTTTGGATGTGCAGTGGAAAATATTAAAGGCCAGAAATCATTTTCGCCCAAGGAAAATTGGGAGCAAAAGTCCAGAACAGGGTAAGGTTTAGTTACAAAAGTGTTGAATCTGACTTTCTCCTTCTATAGTCTAGATCTGATGGTGAATAATGGATCTGAAGTATGTTAGTTTTTTCAACATTTAAGCTAGCATTATGTTAGGATCTTTTCACTAAGAGAATAACAAGCACAACAATAACATAAGCACATCACATGAGACAAGAGACACAAA
>LPNX010354486.1:326463-410146 GCA_001517045.1 Pseudotsuga menziesii
AGCCTGCAGCTTCATCGTCTTCTTCATTCATAATAGCATCGTTTCTTATCCAAAAGCTAAGGTGGATAAGAAGTTCTTCAAGAGTTGAGTTCTTCATATTCCTCATTGCTTGAGGGATCTTCTTTGGATGAAAGAGCTTGATCTTCAATTGCTCCCACCTTCTCTTCTTGAGCTTCTTCTTCTTGTGAGTTCTCTTTCTAGAGTCTATTGAAAGTAATCACTTCCTTCTAGCACACATTCCTCACATGAATGAATTCCACGATCCTGGGAGGCCATTCAAGGTGGCCATCACCACTTTTTCATTCTTCACTTTTTCTTTTACCGCTTCAAGTTGTTCTTTGATTTGAGAGACTCTTACGATTGCGTGGTCTCTGCATTTTGGATCTTCACATTCTTCAACTGGTTTCTTTAGGTCATATTCTGATTTTGTTCTTCCCTTCAAATAGATTGAAATTATGGAAGACGTTCAATAGCTTTGCTTGCAATAGGTAATGCTCTGTAATGCACATGTGCAAGCCTTCTATGCCAAAGCTCATTTGGCTCTACTGTGTCATGGATCAAGGCTTGTTCTGGATAGCCCTTCAATTTGTACAAGCCTCCTTCTTGTTCTTCAATCACTACCACATCATCGATAGTATTTCCTTTTGGCCATATGATGACTTGACCATATATGAATGCAGCCCGCATTCCTTTTGCATCAATGTTGAAATGGAGAGAAGGTTCTTCTTCAATCCTTGTGAGGTGATTCATGTTCTGACAGTCTTACAAAGGATTCCTTGAATCCCGTCATATGTTTGTAAGCCCCACTGTCTATAAGCCAATCATCACTTCCATGAGTAATGTTACCTTTGAGAGCTGATATTAGAACATATTCATCCTCGCTTGAAGAATCTTCACTTTCATATCTGGATCTCTTTCTGGATGGTTCATCATCCTTTGCAGCATGAGCATGATGTCTTCTTTGGCCTCGTCTCCCTCTGAAACTGGAACCTCTATACTCATGTAGGTGTCCAATCTAGAGAGATGAAATACTTATATGCTTGGAAGTTGTCAACTTCACCAATATTATCATCAAGCTGATGTGATATATCACTTTGAAATGAGAACCTCAAATGGAAATAGCAAAGGATTAGATGTTACCGATTTGAGGTGTCTGTCCTTGTCCCGGAGTTCGCTGATCTAGGGTTTGTCATAGAAACCCTAATTTTCAAAACTTGGAATATTTTAGATCTTATTGGATGAACAGATAGATCTCTTCAAATGGAGCTGTCCAATGTACTCCTTTTCTGAAAACAGTGGAGGGAAGCTCCCAGAACAGGAAGCCCTAATTTTCTGATTTCTTCTGCAGAAATTCCTGTTACTGTTTCTATGATACATCCGAAATTAATGATTCTATATGTCTAAAAGTTTTCACTAAGGTAACCTCACATGTCCCTGATCCAACACCGTAGGTTTCATCAGAATTGGTTTCACCATTTGAGATTTATGATCCTTTTCCCAAGGTGACCTGTTATAGGACTGTTCAGAACATCGAAGTTGTACGGCATGCCACGTGTCAGTGGTTCATCTTATGAGTCTGATATTTGGACCACAGAAATTAAATCCCATGCCATTTCTGTAAAATATTCCAGAATTCCATTTGGACCTCTGTAGCCCAAGATATTGTAGATCCCCCCAGGTGTCCTGTTTATGGATGATTTCTGGAAGAGGAAGGAGCCCTAACTTGGAGAGATCATATCTCCCAGAATATAGCGAATATGAGGCTGATTTTTGGACACAGTGTTCATAAGGATTTTATATTCATCCCCTAAAATTATCAACTTCTGAGACTTCTCCAATATCGTAATATAGTGACTGTACCAAAACGTATCAGTTTTAGTATTTAGGGTTTCTCCTAGCTCAGGGTCAAACTAGGGTTTGACTTTCCCGGAGCTTCACCCAACCAAATTTATTGATCCAGGTCTCTAAACTTCAGTTTTGATGAGGAGAAAAATCCTATTCTGGTCTCACTCAAAAATTACTCTTCTGTAGAAAGCCCTAATTTTCGCATTGAAACTGAAAATGCTTGAAATTGAATTCTGCATCGACAGAAAGATGCACCCTTCAATGGAAAGTCATCCTAGCATACTTTTGCTGAAAATATGTGGAGGAAGATCCAAAAAATAGGAAGCCCTAGTTCCTATAGCTACACAATGTCTTGTTCTCAGGTTAGCTCTGATACCATGTTAGTTTGTTCAACATTTAAGCTAGCATTATGTTAGGATCTTTTCACTGAGAGAATAACAAGCACAGCAATAACATAAGCACATCACATGAGACAAGAGACACAAAGAGTTTTGATAGGGGAAACCATAAATGGAGAAAACCCCTCAACTTCCTCTAAGATAGTATCACCACAAGATGTGAAACCCAAAACAGTAAGATGACCTCCCAACACAACAACAGCCTTCTGTCTTCTGTCAAGTCAAAGTATTTCCTTCTCCAAAGGTGCGCTACACTTGAGAGAGCAAGTGATATAATTCACAAGTGATAAATAGAGAGACTCTCACTCTCTATTTATATTCATCCGTTCACTTGAATTTCCTTTTCACACGTAGGCTCAACCTAATAATTACTACTCGAGCCTACACCTTAATTAGTGTATAATAACTCAAGTGCCCCGAAACTGTGGGGACTTACCTAATGACTTGATATGACTTGATTACATTATTAATCCTCCCGATTGGAACATCGGGGCATGACCACATGACTCAAATACATAATAGAAACATCCCGGAATAAACATCGGGTTACAATATATGAAATACATAGAAGAATACATTCTGAAGTTACATATACATCAACAAAGTAAATCAATGGCTATAAAGCGTAGGAGTAAAAGTTGAAATCAGTAAAAGGATAAGTTTTGGTCTAGAGGATCCAGAGTCTTGATTTTCTATTTCTGCTATTCGGGATCAAATGATCGAAGGTGAAGCCGGGATAAATCAATGGCATGGAAAGAAGGAATATGCGAAGGTACCATAAACTAGAAAGGAAAATATTTTGGTCTTGAAAAGCGCAAGTTTTTATTTCCAATTTCTACCATATCTATAGTCCAGAAACTGTCCACATGCAGATCAAAGGTCCAGATTAATCCTGAAGGTAAAGACAAATTTGAAGGTCAAAAATTCGAAAAGGATGATATTTTGAAGGGATTTTTAGTTTTGCATAGTGTTATCAACCCAAATGGCACTTCTCCATCCGAGTGCCGACATTCCATATGTTGGTACACAAAATGACACTGTAGGATTGAAGTTTGCCAAAACACTATAGATAGGAATGACATGAGATGCATTTATCCTTCAACCAACTTGCCATTTTATTTTTATAAGTGTTGATTGTCATACACGACTATATTCATTGAAACTCACATACATACGTGACTATCTTCATTGAAACTCATGTACGTACGTGACTACTCCTCTTGACAACTTGCATACTATACGCGACTATTCCCATTGCAACCCGCATATAGATCTATACATGGGTTTTCTTTAAGCAACTTGTGTGTCATATGCGGGTTGCCTATATTAATAGTCGCATACATCTCCATTTGAAATTAAAGAATATAAATCATGATTAATGGAGATTAGTTGATCCCTAATTATTAACCATCTCAACTGTCTCAACCTCCTCAAACTTCGAAACTACTATATTTCCCATTATATAAATAGAGGCCTTGAGGAGGGCATTAATCAATCAATTTTGGAGAGAAAAGTTATGCTGGTGGTATATCTTCAAAATTATTGGAGTAGCAGAACTCAGAGTCCTTTGGTTTCAAAGGAGCCCTTGTCTCAGGCGTTGGGTTGTACACTTATCTCATTCACTGATTGTTAATAAAGAGAATTCTTCTTCCAACATTGTGTTAGGTTTCTTTCATGTATTAGAGCTGATGAATATATTTTATTAACCACTATATATGTTGTTTATTTAACCTATCATATATACATGTATAAGATTGTACTTGGAGAATTTACTCTTTGCAGGTGAAGGAGGTGCATCGCTAAAATATTTGGAGAGAAGCAGAGCGGAAGAATATCAAGCTTGGATCAACCATCGATAATTGGGTGAGTCCAATATTTCTTCCTATTTTTTTCTGTACTTAGCTAAAGCTAATTGTATGCAAGGTTTAGAAGTAAGTTGGTAACCCCATACCCTAGGTTACACGGGTGTTTATTCCTGAACAACAGAACTAGCGACTCCATTGGGGAGCCCAGACTGTTGTGGGTTAACTCTGTAGATATGTTCCTAGTCTTTTCTTTGATTCAGTGTGTGGTGTCTTGTCTTGGTTCATACTTGCAATGGTGTTTGAAGACCTTTATAATTTTTCTCTTTTTTGAAAAATTTAAATCCTGTACACCTGTTGCTGTGCTACACAGTCGCGTACTTTGGTCTGTGTACGTGGGTTGCTATATTACACAGTTGTGTACAGTATGCGGGTTGCTCTTATACATAGTCGCGTACAAGCCTAAGCAACAATTTTTTTTAGGATTGGGTTACTTGTCCCTGTCCTTTTGTGGATTTTTTCTTGCTTAGCGGTCTTTAATATTAACATTTCACTATAAGTTTGATGACCCTGTTAACCATACCTTGTGCTTCCTATTAAGACCTTCAGTTTTTATTGTTTGGATTGTCTTTCTATTAGCAACTTGAAGTGGATTTTCTTATTCGGTGAGAGGTTCAAGTGCTGGTTGTCTGAATCAGTGATCGGGGTTCTAGACACCGTTTTATCCTCTTCTATCTCTAGATAGTGTTGGTCTGTCACTTGCCTTTAAATGATTTCAATGATTTCCATTCATTGTGTCTTCCCAAGCTAGGTTTTTCCAAGTCTTCCTTAGGTGGTTGATCTTTAGTTTTATGAATTTGCTTTGCTTCATTTTGCTTACTTTATACAAGTAATTTATTCAAGCATACTCAATAATTGTGCATTTAGGTGCATTGTAGTCTTTGAGGAATTTGAAAAGTGAAAAGAAAAACATTAGAAACTTTTGCATTTGAATTGCATATAGTAGTTTTATTTTCAATTTTTAGATAAAATATCAAAAATTACAAAAATATAGTCTTAGTTTTCTCTTTATTAGTTGCATTTTCATCAATTTATATTTACAAAAAAAAAGAAAAGAGAAGCTTCTTTTAAGTAGTGATAATTTGCTTTGGAATTATACACCTGTTGTTCTTACATTTCTTATTGAGTCAATAACATCATAGTCTTTCACTCCACTTGCATTCTGATTAAAAATAGCCCTTAAAATGAACGCTATATTTAAAATTTATTAGTAATTTATGTTTTATAGGGAAATACACCTACTAACTTAGGCTAGACTTGTGGGATAGGAAGTGTAAACTCCCCATAAGTATTTAAATTCAGACATAGTAGGTCAATCGATAGGTAAATCCTTCTCTTTATCGATAGTATCTGGGAAGCTCCTCTCAAACAAGAGTCAATAACGAGGCCGCATGGAGGCATTGGACTGAGGAGATAACCCTCCGATTCCTTTTCGAAATGTAAACCAAGGTTTTTACGCATCTGGGGATTATGTACTAGATAGAGTTTTGGGCTCAGCTACCCTTCCCATGTGTATGAATCAGGCTTGATATTGTCCCCCCAGATTGTTGGTATAGTTAAGGTAGCCTCTAGTCTCTTGACATCTAGGGTTTATGCACAGGTAAACCAGAAGGCTACTTTTGGTTCACCTTGGATGGACTTGGAAGGTAACCCTTTTTGAAAGTGTAGGAGGGTGGTGGGTGATCCCTCCACTTGTGCCTAAGAACCTTTTCAAGGACACCAAGAAACTGTCTTTCAACTTTCTTCTAGAAAGCATATCTTTCACCCTTTCTGACTGTTGAGACTTTAGGAATTTTTGTAGTGATTGCTCAGTGGTTTGTCTATGTTTAGCTAACCTTAGGGTTTGAAGTGTCAAATTTACAATCGTGGAGGACCAACCTATCAGAAGGTCACGAAGGTTGCAAAATATTCCTCCTCTTATCACATTGGAACCTCCACCCCCCCCCTCAAAGGTGGAGATTGGACACAGATGGTTCTTTTGAACCGATATGAATCAGTGAAGTTTCGGGTGAACTAGAACTTAGGGAAAACTGTTTTGATATAAACACAGTTGAGATAGAATACTTGCAGGCTGACAAGTTTGCAAGGAATTTTAATACACCTCTAACTGACTTAAACAATATTGTAATTGTTCAGGTTCGTCCTTTTGATCCATCCATGATTGGTGTCCCTATGGGCAGAATAATGTCTAGTTCTTTCATCTCCACCTCAGCCGTTCTGACTGAGGGGTACTACCTCCCCCGATAGGTGCCCCTAGATCCAGTATACCTACTATGCCCTTAACTCCAGCGAGCTGGGTGGTTCAACCACCGGATCCCACAAGTCTAGTAGGTGATTTTGGTGGCATGGTCACTGGGATTCCTAATGTACCTACAGTTCCTACCTCCTTCACACACACTGGCCAGAGTGGTCCTATAGGATCCTCATATTTTGTCCAAGGAATTCCTTGGAATGAGGGGCACATTTTCCCATCCACTCCATACGTAGGTCCATCACCCTCTTATGTATGGGGTGTAGTTTGGAAACACTAACCCTCATGTTCAAGGTTTTCAAACTCCAGTTTCAGCTCCATTCATGAGATCTCCCTTTTTTGTTGTTTAGCAGAGGGATACCTGGTCCTATATTTCAAAACCCAGTTTTGACTGGGGCAACCAGAACCTCTTATACTGCACCTCACACAAACAATCCTATGGCTTATGAATGGAATCTGTTCCAATGTAACCCATCCACTTCACAACCAGTGGCAGGGGGCAACCCCACCTTCACATATGGGAATTTGGGGGCAAGTACCTCTAATCCCCATTCTAGTACTTTTAGTGCTCTGGTTAGACCTAAGATTCCTTTCCTTGCAATGTTAAAATTGCCATATTTGTCTAAATTGATGAATGACTTGGTGAGGCATGATCTCTCCTAGCCACCTATCCCTACCAAGTTTCCCTCGGACATCCCAAAATTTGAAGGAAAAGTTGGTGAAGATCCTGGGCTCATGCCACCACTTTTCATTTATGGTGCTCTTCTAACTCACTGAATGAAGATTCAGTTCAGTTGAGGTTGTTCCAAAGAACATTGATGAGTATTACAACAAAATGGTACATTGAGTTTCCTTCTACTGCGTTTAGCAGTTTTTGGGACTTGGCTAACGCATTCCTTAGTCACTTCTAGCTTCCTATCCAATATGATTTTGGAACGGACTTTTTATCTACCTTTTGGCAGAATAAGGACTCCCATATCACGGATCACATCCAAGAGTGGAGGAGGAGGAAGAACCTTATTAAAGCCACTATTCCTCTTGAGTTCTTATTAGAATGGTTCCTTAAATCACTATTGCCTTATATATCTAAGGATGCATCTACTTCAGGAGTGATGAGTGAGGAAGAAGCTATCCTCATGGCCCAGCAACTATATTTGATATATTCTCAGTCTAGGATCTTATATGAGATTACCCCTGAGGCACCGAGGCCAACACATGATGCAGAGAAACCTAAGCCTAGACCCCATGTCGATGGTGTGGTTGGTTTTGTAAATTATTCCACTATAGAATATCTGGCCAAACAGCTCCATCATCTATCCATCAAACATTCTACGGTGGAGGAAACAAAGGCTGCCCCCTCACCCCAAAATGCAAGTGTTTTTACATAGACCTATCAGAAGGGAAATTAGTATCCTGATGGGAAAAAGAAGAGAGGAAAGAAAGGGGAAGGAAATCAAAACAAGCAAAAACCCACAAACAATGATGATGGGGGCAAGAAAGAAAAGAAGAAGGTGAAATTCCCATTTAAGTTATGCCATGAATATCACCTCACTCATCTTTGTCCCCTTATGGAACAAGCTTAGAAGTTGTTAAAAGCTCAGCAACCAGCTGTCCTAAAGGATCCTTTTCCCCAAGGACAAAATTTTGTTTCATCTTCGAATGTAGCAGGGGGCAGTCCAAATGCCCCTGACCCGAATTATATCAACATGGTTCAATCTCAAAATTTACTATAGACCAGGAATAAGAATTATGAAAAAGAGACCTAGGAAAAGGGTAAGTCCATAGGTGAAACTTCTAACCCTCTCACGATCGAGAAACCTGCCGAAATTATGCCCAAGATGCCGAACAATGTTTTTAAGAAGACCTTGCATAATCCTGATGCTAGGGCTACATCAAACTACTCCACAATTGAAAACTTATCCCAGACACCTTGTGCAATGTCGGCTTTAGAGGTGTTATAGAGTTGTCCCACCCAGCCGAATGCACTCTTAGCAACCTTAGGATGTATGGAGTCATTGAGTCTCATGGAAAAATTTCACTTGTCTGATGTCAAAATTCTCCTACCTTATCATGTAGCCTTATCGATAGATGTAATCCATGGTGGAAATATCTTTGGAAGGGAATTTGTCGATGAGGGTGATTCTCCATGTGTTATGTCCTTGTCATGTTGGAAAGCTTTTGGGTCCCCATAGCTAGTTCCATCAAACACCCTACTTACTGCTTTCGACAGAAGGTCATTTCGTCTGCATGGTATCCTACCGGATTTTGAAATTAAGTTGGTAGGGAAAATGGTGTCTGTTGAGGTAGAGGTGATTGATGCAACTTTGGATTATAACCTAGTCTTGGGAAGAAGCTGGACTTATGCCATGTCTGCTATTGCATCGACCGTCTTTCAGGTGGTAGTGTTTCCACGCAAAGGGAAGTTGGTTACTGTTGACCAACTCAATTTCACTAAAAAAGGCCACATGGAATCTAAGGAGTCCACTGTACCATTGGTTGATCAGATCAAACTTATTTTAGAGAGCTTAGGGGCTGGAATGTACACATCATTGATGGGCACATTTGATCTTCCATCTCTGATTAATTATATAGGTTCTACTAGTGTGGGGAATTCCATAGCTATGGTTGTTGATAGGAATGATCCTTGGGTTCTCCCTTCCCACCATGAACCTGAAGTGCCCTTATCGACAGTGGAAGTGGCTTATCAAGCTATCACCCAAACCACTGTTGATCCCATTTCGGTCCCCCTCACAGTCTCAGAGGAACTGGAAGAAGCCTATCTTCCTACTTGGGAAAAAAACTCTTTGCATTCTACAGATTGTTTAGATATGGTTTTACCTTCTGATAAAGCCATTCTAGAAGCCATGTGTGGATGAGATAATATCTATGAAGATCTTCACCATCAATCCTATTTTCTTCTAGAGTTAAGCAGGATAGAGAATTAAGAGTTTCATATGAGATTGGCAGATGATGTTGATATACCAATTAATCCCTTACCAAGGGAAGGAATATTTGCTGAGGGGAATATGGAAAATATTTCTACTATCAACATCTCTGTAAATCCCGACGTTGTGGAAAATATACATATCAGCACAAATTTCTCTCCTGAGGAGATTGCGATTTATACGGCCTTGTTTAAGGAATTTCGCAACATTTTTTCTTGGTCATATGAGGAGATGCCAAGAATTGATCCATCTAAATTCAAGCACGAGATCCAAACATACCATGATGCTAGGCCTGTTCAGAAAAATTTGAGACCTGTTAACCCGCGTAAAGCGGTGGCAGTGAAGGCTAAAGTGGAAAAACTGCTGAAAGTCGGTTTTATTTATCCCATAGATTTGACGGAATGGGTATCCAACCTTGTTCCTATTGATAAGAAGCAAGGGACCATACGCATCTGTACTGACTTTATAGATTTAAACAAAGCCTGTCCTAAGGACAACTATCCCATGCCATTTATAGATCAAATTATTGATGCTTACACAGGAAGTGAAGTCTTTTTGTTTATGGACAGTTTCTCCGGATATAATCAAATTCAAATTAAACCAGAAGACCAACATAAAACAACTTTCATTTGTCCTTGGGGTACCTTCGCGTACAAAAAATTTCCCTTTGGATTGAAAAATGTTGGGGCAACCTTTTAGTGGGCAATGAATTTTTCCTTTCATGATATTAAAGCCATTGTTGAACCTTACCTTGATGATCTACTTGCACATTCTCATAAGAGGATCGATCATCCAGATCACTTGTGTTTGATTTTTGAACGATGCAGATACTATAAAATGTGCTTGAATCCCCACAAGTGTGTGTTATGTTTCGATTCAGGGAGACTACTTGGATTCATTGTCTCTAACAAAGGCATTCAGGTGGATCCTTTAAAAGTTGAGGCCATTGTAAATCTACCTCCTCCTCGTTCTATCAGGCAACTTCAGAGCCTACAGGAGAAGTCCAATTTTCTTCGACATTTCATTGTAAATTATGCCAAGATTACTAAGGGTCTCATGCACCTATTAAAATAGGACACCCCATTTGTATGGGATGAAACTGCAAAACTTTCATTCGAGGCATTGAAAAAAGCTTTGTTGTCGACATTATTATTGTGTCTGCTAGATTACTCTAGGGATTTTATATTGTATATGGCCGCATCTGAGTCGACCATAGGGGTAGTCCTAGTCAAGAGGATGATAAGATCCAAGAGCATGTCATTTATTATCTCAGTCATGCTTTAGCTGGACCTAAACTCAGGTACTCCCACGTCGAGAAGTTGGCCTTAGCAGCTATTTATGCTGTTCAGAGGTTATGTCACTACATCTTACTAAGGACTACGATGATAGTGGTGGATGTTAATCCTTTTCAATATGTTCTATCTCGAAGACTAGTTGGAGGCAAATTCAACAAATGGATAGTCATTCTCCAAGAGTTTTACTTGGATTTGCAGTCCGTCAAATCCAAAAAATCCTTAGTTTTTTGCTAAGATTATTGCAGAATTTCCAACAGAAGAAGATGTAGCTATTGAAGAAGACTCATTCCCAAATGAGCACATCTTTTTGATTTCCACCTCTGACCCCTGGTACAGAGATATACTCATCTATCTCCAAAATTTGAAGTATCCTGTAGCTTTCTTGCGGGAAGAACAATGTAAACTACGCCTACATTCCAAGAACTACCTCATCATAGGAGATACTTTATACCATAGGGGGGTAGATTCTATTTTGCGTCGATGTCTTACCCATGAGGAAACAGAGATTGTCCTAAATGATTCCCATAGTGGAGTGTGTGGGGGTCATTTATCTAGGTTAGCAACATCCCAGAAGATATTACGTGCCCATTATTTTTGGCCCATAGTCTTTAAAGATTGTGTGGAAGCTGTTAAGCGCTGTCATCCTTGTCTGCTTTACACCAGAAAGATGCGGTTGCATCCTTCTCTATTATTTCCCATTATCTCAGTGGGCCCCTTCATGAAGTGGGGCATTTATTATGTGATGTGTAACCCAACCTCAGCTGAGGGGCACAAATATATCATTGTTGCTATGGTATATTTTACAAAATGGGCAAAGGAAATGGCCACCTTTAGAGCTGACGGGGAAACTACAACTTTTTTTGTGTTCAATCAAATTATAGAATGATTTAGTATACCCAAGGTGATTGTCACTGACCATGGTAGTCATTTTCAAAATAGCATGATGACTGAAATGACCACTATGTAGGATTTAGACAATAACATTCATCTTCGTTCTATCCCCAAGCAAACAGTCAAGTCGAGGCTATAAATAAAACTTTGAAAACTATCCTCAAACGTACTATTAATGCATCATGTTCTAACTAGCATATCATGCTGTACCCTGCACTTTGGGAATATCGAACCAATGTAAAAAATACTATGGGTTTTTCCCCCTTCCAACTCGTTCATGGAGTGGAAACCGTCACCCCGGTTGAATGTGAGATCTCGTCCTTAAGAATTGTTATTCATGTGTTACCTGATACGACTGAGCTTGAAGAATTTTTAGTACATTTATAATATCTTGATGAACAATATAGAGATGCATTGACAACAAACCAAAATCATAAAAATGGGGTCAAAATCCAATATGATAAATCGGTCAAGCCTCAGATTTTCTCTGAATGGGAGGTTGTATTGCTCTAGGACCAAGACAAAGAACCCTTGGGGGCAGGAAAGTTCAGGTCTATGTGGTTGGGACCTTATGTCATGTCAAAGGTGTTAAAGAATGGTACATATGAATTAAATGATTTTGATGGAAATAAGCTACCTAAGCCTAGAAATGGGCTTTACCTGAAAAAGTAATACGCTTCGGCTTAGGACTTTTTCTTGTATTTTATTGTATGTATTTTTATGTACACTAGTTTGTCAGTTTGTGTTTTTTCTACCATCTAATGGTTGTTTCAGATTTCTTTTGAGACTTTCATAGGTTTCGCTGATGGCTCCAGTCACCACACTTGTAATCTAGCTTCAACTGCATGAGTCATTTATTCACCCTCAGGATAGTTAGTTGCCTCAGGAGGCGCTTGCTCAGGTCCTGCTTCCAATAATGTTGTTGAAAATAGGGCTATCATTGAGCTTCTATGGGATGCTTTGTCACCTAGTATCACTCAGCTGGAAGTCTGATTGGACTCTCAACTGGTGGTTTCCCAGCTCAATCGGACTTATCAGGTGAGAAACCCTATTCTATTGTGTCAATTTATGCAAGTTAGGTTATTAGAAATAAATTTTGAGTTTATTACATTCAATCATATTCCAAGGAATAAAAATTCATTAAATGATGCATACGCTAATTATATATTGGATTGGCATTTAACACATTTTACATAAAAGTATACAACAAACACATAAAAAAAATTTGTAAATAAAATAACAATATATATATGTGTGTGTGTGTGTGTGTGTGTGTGTGTGTGTGTGTGTGTGTGTGTGAATATATGTTCTTATAGATAGGTCAAGTATCTGATCCTCAGATCCAGTCATAACTATATAATATACAAAAAATATACAAAATATGGATCAAAGTCCATCAAATGATTTTAGATCTAAGATGGACCACCCTGGTCCCCCCGGTCACCCTGCACTCTCGCTTCTTCAGCCTCCTTAGCTTTAGCAGGCTCAACAGCATCTATATATACCAGTACTGCTCTGGCTACCCGCCTTAGAAGGCATATCCAAACATGTGGTACACCAACAACCAGCTCCTACATGATGGTTGGGATGTGCTCAATCCGTAAGGTAGGTACTCTTTGTGTAAGCCTGGCCAGCTTCCCCTTAAGAACCCTAATCAAGCCTTGGTATTCTCCCAAGACAGGATGCACATACATGCGTGGATGCCCTACAAGGCGGACTGGTCCAATATCTGCATTTTGAGCTTTTTAAAGGATTAGAACTCTTATACATATGTATATATCTCTAAATTTAAAATTGATAAAAGAATTTTAAAAAATTGAAAATAAAAATTACCTAACTCTCCCCATTCTCCTCCTAGAGGGAGGACAAAGTCAGTATCACCATGGAAATCCATTCCATCATATGGAAACTACTCCAAAGCTGGCAATTGTCACTCCCACCAAAAGTAGAATTCATCATCATAGACACTCTGGACCGAGCCACCACCTCCCTAGCGGAGGAAGATATCTCCTCATCTACTCAGCCTAGGATAACGAGGAGAACGCACTGGAAAGGGTACTACAAGACTGAATCCCGACACTCTCTCAAAAAATAAGTCTACTAGTATGCTGGAATAACCAAAATTCTTCCTCCTACCTCTTGCGGCAGTCAAAGAGTTGTTTTCTCATAATCAGGACCACTCCCGAGCACCAGTCATATAGGGCTCCCTGCATACAATATACTACTAGTCTCATCTAGTTCCGAGTTGCAAGGTGAAGTGATGATGACCCTGCAACCCTCACTATAGTACTTGTCAACACCTGTAAAGGAAGGTTTCATATGTGAACAATAGGGATGCAACTACCCCTCTTTTGCGTGCTTGGCGTGCAGTATATATCAATATAGTTCTGTACACTTAGAGGGTCACTGCCTCTATCGGTTCCTTCCAAGTTTACTGGAGCTCCCTGTCATGATAAACCAACAATAAAATAGACATCCTCTGAGGTAATCTCCAAAGACTCACTTTGAAGGTCAAACATGCCCAAATCATGATCCCAATAATTTATCAAGAACTCCGAGAGGCAAACATTGGCCCACATAGGCGAGGTACAAAAAAAATTCAATAACCCACTTTGACGTAAAACATTCACGCTGGGGGCATGTTGAAGAGCTTCTTGGTCCATGTCTTCATGTTATCACTCCCTCCACTCAAGCACCATCTTTCAACCTAGTAAACAAGCAATTGCAAACCTTTAGTTTCATATAAAATTTTGAAATTTTGACCCTATATATTGTTTTTTCACCTCACGCAATGTATGCGACTGTCTTTTAAGGAAGATCCGTATTGTACACAACTGTACTTCGGGAAACCCATGTACAGAATGCATGTACGCGAATTTTAATATACCAAACCCATGTACATAGAATTGCTCTTTTGAAGGCGTTTAAAAACATGAAATTAGGGCTCAATTTTAATAATTGCTTGGATCAAATGAAAGAGCATGGAGTGCAGTTTTAGCTAACACTTGCGGATTTTGGAATGGTCCACTAGATCGTCCACATCGAGGAATTGAAGGTAGAGGTATAAACTTGTCTTTTATGGTTAAAAATCAAAATGGTGAGTTTTTATTTATGTTTTGAACTATTTATAGGAAATTTTTATTTTCAAGTGGGTTTTTTCCCTATAGTTCATATTTTTTAAACTAATACCATATTTTTTCTTCCATGTGACAGGTTTATCATTGTTTTCAAGGTGTTTTTGCTCACATAGGATGGTTTTTTGTCATTTCATATGCTTTCTGCATTTTTACCTACTCCATCTTAAACCTAGCATTAACATTTTGACCACGGACTATGGTATTTTTAACCATTAGCTCCTTTTTTTTACCATTGTTCTTCCATGGATAGGACCTTATTCCTATGAGTATCCTCATTTATAACCTATTTATTGTCTTTTGATACTCATACTACAACTGTCATTGGTTCAGGGGAATCTTTTAGCTATTTTTCACACCAAATTGAGCCTCATTTTGGTCTCTTTTTACAAGCTATCCCTTTATAGGACTCCCCTCCCTTATGGAGTTTCTTTAGGCCCAGGTCTAACTCCTTAAAACTTGACTACCGAGTAAACTTGTCCGTTCAAGCTCGTTAAGAATATGTGAATGGGCATCCACATCGGTGGTAGGTTATCTCTTTCTCAGACCATGTGGATTAATATGAGAAATGATCACTCTCTTTTATACGAGATTGAGAAGAGTATTCTCAGGTACAGGTTTATCACTTTTGTAGACCTGAGGGACTAAATTTATGGAAAAGGAACACCCGGTATGAGCTTAGTTTTCTCTTTTTTGTGCTCTGGACCTAAACATGAAAAAGATTTCGAGTGTACTTTATGTCTTTTCCATGCTCATTAAACACCAAGAACAAAGCGTCGATTTTATTGTTGTAAGCCCCATTTCTTGTATTCAAATGGATCTTTTCGAGTGATCTTGATTTCCTTCACACTCATAAAACTCAAGCTATATGTTGCTCTCAAAGGAGCATTGGGTAGGTGGTGATTTAGCCTTTTTTAGACCTCCCTGACTAAGTACGAAAAAGGTTCACCTTTTATTCTACAGAAGTTAAGAGAGTTCTTCTGTGGTATGTTTTATACTTTTCCGGCCTCAGGAGACTAAATTGGATGAAAATTATTTTGCATTGGACCATAGATCAATAGTACAGAATGAATCTCGATATGATATCTACGATCCAAAATTATTTTTGCTAGAAAATTGAAAGATTGAGAAAAATGCTACATGCCATGGAGGAAACCCTCCGAAGGATAGTTTTCAACATCCCTGCTGTCAGAACTCCTTAATGATTCATCATATGTTCTCCTGCGTGTGTTTTCTATTTGATTTCATGATCATGGAAAATCTGCCAGATCATTGTTTGTTATGATTTTCATTATTATGTTGAAATTATTTTTGGCCCTATTTCAAGGTTGGTCTCGGGGGTCTAGGAAACTATAAATATGCCCTCCATAGAGGGAATCAGGGTTGGAACTAGTAATAATTTTGGTGTTATGCATTATTGAGATATTTTTCTAATAAAGTTGTAGAGCCAAATGCTTGTTGTTGTTGCAGAGATTCCTATGTGATTCGTTGCTTACAATCTATTATTTCCTTTCCTATGTTCTTGTCTTCTAGTTAATATTTCCATTATGTTTTCTTCATGCCTAGAATAAGTGTATAATAGCTCAGAATTCATCTTGCATGCTCTAACTATTGTTTTTAGGTATTCACCAAATCCTTTCCCTCCAAAATTGATGCAGAATTCATCCTGTAGATGCTATGTATCGATGGAATGTTCATGTTCCCTCTTTATCAACAAAAAAACAACTATTTGACTATAATCGAGTGCTACCTTGCCTCTGTCTATATTCACCTGCAAACTATTCATTAATTCATCTATAATTTGTGACTCCATAGCCCAATTACTCTTGCCCTGTTTCAACCACTACTAGATCTGAAATTGTTTTATCTTTAAATCTAGACCTGATATAAATATGTTGAGAGATCCCTCTCTGGAAAGGTAGAATCCATATCTCCTTTACTAAAGTGGTTCTGCTATTACTTTGGGGTTCACCCTATGCAACCTAAGGTGTAATTCTAAGTATTAACGCTGAGCTTATTTAGGAAGTATCTCAACTTTTCCATTGACAACGACTTGTCCATAGATTTGGAATATTCTGATCAATAATTATGTACTGAAATTTTACTTACATGACCATGTCTCTGATGAAGTGATACTTCATATTAATGTGATTCAACATAAAATGAAACATCGGGTTCTCATAAAGCTTGATTTTAACACACCTAATAATATTAGGCTCAAATATTTTTCCCCAATAGGTAAAATCCCAAAAATTTACTACTCCCGAGTAGGTAGTACTATCCAAAAAATACATTTCTTTATGTATTACTCTCTGACATACTCATTGCTTTTGTAGTACTAGCCACAATACACTTAGCTTTTGTAGTACTAGCCACAATTTACATTGCTATATCTCAGGATAAAATAATAGTTGTATAGTATAATAGGTTTATCATGTATCAAATACAATAAATAAAATATTCTAATGTACATCGAAGGTACTCAAATATATTATTAATAACAAGCATAAAATACAGCATGTATGCTAAGTACCTTAAGGGACTAGCTAGCTACTTAATCACAATAACACCACCTCGGTCTGATTCAGAATGCAATTTTTCTAAACTAGAACCTATGGATTTCATATCGATCATATACAAGACATTAAATGTGTAATATCATGCAAAAAGAAAGTATTATCTTTTCTTTCGATTTTCAACATTTGTTGACTTCAAGGATCTTCTAGCATATGAAGAATTTCATAGTGAGATTTCCATTCTCTATGATGTTCTTCAAGGCTTGATCACTTTTATAGTGATTTCATATCACATTACCCCACATAGCCAATTGTATGGATATCTAACCTCTCCAAGAGTTTTAATTGTTCTTTGACAGTCCCAACTATAACTCTTATTGAGTATCCAATAGTCTCCAAGACTTTGACCATGTCTTTTCTCATGTGGATTTTCTCCACAAGATATCACATCCCTTGGCTACTTGAGTCGTGCACCATGACTAATTAGTTTGAGGAATTTTAACTGCTGTTGCATGTGAAGATACATCATTTATCCCTCTTGAACTAGAGGAGTCCTGTGTTTTTTATACCAAGCTTGTTCTAGAGAGAGGCTTAGTAAATATGCAAGAAATTTTGTTCATCTGTGGATATTTACATGAGTTACATAAGTCATTTCTGCACTATGTCTCAGATATAACTGACTACAAACCTTGTAAAGCTTTACTGCTTTACAATATGTTATATCCGAGCAACATATTTGACGTAATGTTTCTTAATTACTGTACTAGTTAGAATCCATATATTCAGAAATTTTCTTTCACTGACTGAGACATGTATGAATCTACATATACTTGTACTAAGTAGGTAACAAAACACATTCTTTGTTGTACATGTCTGTGTACTAACTGTAACACATAACTGTTCCTATGACCTATGAATATATAACATTTAAAAGATCTTACAAATTTGAATAAGAATCACATTTATCTTCATGTGTGTGGTCATAGACTTATAATCCAATTTTTTTGAATCATTTCAGGAAATTTACTGAACATTTTCTTTAATCAAAAGAAAATATTATCTAAAGGCTCTTACAAATATAAAATTAAGAATCATCCAATGTTATTACATATATATTCCTTTTGAATATGAGCACCATGCATGTTTCTACATATCAAGAGGTTAATTAACTAGTTCTACTGGGTTTTTAGGAGCTATCAAATCTATCTTCTCCCTCTCAACATCTAGGATGTGAGAATCCCAATTTGAGTCCTCCATCATGGTAGGATCATGATCCTCTATGTCTAACACATATGAATCTAACTAGGATAAATAAATTACCTTTAGGAGTCTTGAATTCTCTCATAATAGTATTAGGGATTCTATTCTAACTTTTTCCTAAGAATCATACGAACCTCTCGATCCATTCTCTTTCCATTTCAACCATTGGAACGAATCCATATTCATGTATTTATTTTCTTGTAGGTCATGGAATATGAATTTTTCCTACAAGATGACATATTCTAATGGTTACAACCATTTTGTACTCATGAATTTTATTCACATGAATACTTTAAATACAATGATAATAATTTACATAGTTATGTACATATGTTAATCAATTGTCTTAACATAACCCATTCTAATTTCATGTACTAATTTTCAACTTTATATTGGTCTTATATCAGTCCCATATTATATCTTATAAAATAATTTAATCCATCTCCATGTTTATAACCCATGAACTATCATGCAACCCTAATTCATATGATACTTTCAGCATTATATGTGTCCCTATATATATCTTAGAAAATTTCAGCTTTGTGTTTTTCTCTCATGGAAGTTCATGCAGCCCCAAATTCATAAATATTTATTCATATCATATATTTCATGAGCTTCACCATTTGCCAATAACAAAAAGACAACAATATATATGATTAACATGTTATACCATAAAACTACTCCTAATCTTGAGAATACAAATCTTTGTATGATAGTAATGAAGCATACTCAAAACCCTTTAGATATGTTTTATAGCACCATATGATAATCAAAATACAAGTACATATCTTTTATTGTTTTGTGTGGGCTCCCTCTTGATCTTTGCACCCTTGCATAGAATACTAGAGTCCTTTATTCATTGCAACTTTAAGCACTGTAAAAACCTATTGCATGCATTGGTGGTGAGTCTTTGCATGGTGAATAAGGATCCCATCCAACCAAGAGCGAATGCTCTACTCCACTAAAGGAAAAATGTCTTCTAATGATCATCTTCTTATTCTTCAAACGAGTCTTCCTAAGAAGGTTTATCTTATTCTTTGGGTGAGTTGTCTTGTGGAGGTTCATCTTCTTCTACTAGGTAGATGCATGAAACTGATCCCCATCATTATTGTTTGTATAGAAGTCTCTTTCATGATGGTGCTTCCTCTTACAGCAGTAGCACTGAAGCTTTGATTTGTTTAAGTGCTTATTGAACTTATTCTTTGAATGGAAGAAATTCGTTGTAGTGAAAGGATTTCTCCATTTTTTCATTCTTTCCATGAGGGAAAGATTATCCTCTTTAGTGCACACAACCTTTCTTTGGATGCACCCCTCTTCTTGATTCAAGGCCTTCTTCTCTAAATTATTGGTGAGTGTATCAAAACACTCCATTATGGTTTTCAATGAAATGATGATGGACATGAGATTTTCCTTAACCAAATCAAAGATGATATGATTATCCTTTGCTTGATTCTTCTTGAATTTTATTCACCCTTCAGTGTTGGTATGATCCTCTACCACTATGGATACACAACCATCAAGGTTATTCTCTTCAAGAATATTCAACACCCTTTCCTTCCATGTGTTGAAGTTGGAAGTACCTTCAAGGTGGTATTTCGGTCAAACAAATATCAATGTCATGGCAACAATATTTTTCTCAAATTTTCAATATCTATGTAGGAATAGATTCCTGCAAAAAAATAATATCCTTCACACCCTATGCTTTGATACCATGTCAATGTTTGAGCAAACTCAGAGAAGCTTGAACTTTTAAACTTTTATCAATCAATTTAAGCACATACGTATCTTGTAAATCAGCCACATATGAATATAATATATATATCAGCCACATTTGAATCTCATAAATATATCAGCCACATAAATCAGCTTCATAAATCGTTCATATAAATCATCTCCATAAATCAGCCATAGAAATCAATCAACCACAAGAAACAAGATATACCCTGAGAAAACCCTCCAAACACGTAGGATGAAAAACCCAACAATTATTTGACTATGATAGATAAATTTGCACATAATGGTTTACAACACATAAGGATATTTCCCGATAAGAGATATCAACTTAGCAATAGAGAAGAGAGATCCAATGAAACCCTATAAAAACAATTGTGATGAAATTTACATATGCTTAGAATATTAATAGCAAGCCAAAACACATAGCATGGAAAATGGTAGTCAATGGAGGTATCAAGAATAGTCCTGGAAACATTACATATCCCATAGACAAATAGGATATTAAATGAACTCCTTCCATGCAAACATTAGCGCCCTCCTAAGAACTAGTGCCAAGTGGTGTTAGAGTTTCCCTTATCTTGGACCCGTGTTCAGTCCCTCCTTTGCATGCAATAAAGCCTAATATATCATCCTCACAAATCGAAGGCTTAGTCAGTAGCACCTGCAACACAAATGGCATCTCACCCAAGATATCTTTCTATGGGTAACTACCAGAACTAGGTTTCCACAGTTGGGTGGGGGATTTATCGTACCTTGGTATTGTACCAAGGCGCTCGAATAGATCTGGTGGTTGGGGTATCTATAGTTATTATTCCCAATTAAGTTGTAACACAACTCATCCTTCAACTATTAGTATCATAATAAACCCGATGCAACACAAATTAATTCAACAATAACAACGTGATATATACATATAAATGTTAATGTAATTGTAACTTCGGAATGTATTCACTTGTATTTCTCATCTATTGTAACCCGATGTTTATTCCGAGATGCTCTAGTGTTATTTCATGCCCCGATGTTTCGATCGGGAGAATCAATAATGTAAACAAGTCATGTCAAGTCATTGTGGGTAACCCTCCTATTGTCTAAGGGTTAAAGTCCCCGCAGTTCTAGGGCACTAGGGTTATTATAATCTCCTAGTGAGGTCAGCCCTAGTATGGTTTTAGTCATGTTGGGATTAGTATAAATAGAGAGCTAGACTCTCTATTTAGCACACATCTCATACACACTCAAGTGTAGCGCATAGTTGAGGAAGAGAAAGACATTGGGGCAAGAGGGAAGAGCTTACTGCTGTCGGGAGATTGTCTTACTGTTTGTGGGTTTCACTTTGGTGTTGATTCTATCTCAGAGGAAGTTGCGGGGTTTTCTCCATTTATGGTTTCCCCAAGGAAAAACACTGTGTTCATTGTCTCTTGTGTTTGATTGTTGTGCTTTTTGTTCTCTCAGTTTAAAGATCCTAATGATAGGCTAGCTTAATGTTGAAAAACTAACATGGTATTAGAGATAACCTGAGAAGAAGACACTGTGCAGCTGCGGGAACTAGGGATTCCTATTTTTTGGATCTCTCTCCATAGATTTTCAGCAAACATAGGTTGGAATAACTCTCCTCCCTAGGGCGCATCTTTCTGTCGAAGTCTAAGATTTTTCAGTTTTGGACCAGTCACTACTATCGAAAATTAGGGATTTTCACAGAAGTAGAATTTTTCAATGAGCCCAGGCCTGGATTGATCTCCTCCCTAAAATCGAATTTAGGGATAAATTTCATAGCATTTGGCTAGAAAGAACTCCAGAAAAGAAAAACCCTAATCTGCTCCTGAACTGGTACTGCAGGATTTCAGCTTCAAATCCAGATCCAACATCTTCACTTGGTAAGATATAAATCTTTTGTATTTCCATTTGAGGTTCTCAATTAAGATGTCTCACCATACCAAGATTGATGAAAAGCTTGAGGGAGCTGATAACTTCTGAGCCTGGAAGTATAGGATCTCCCTAGTCCTAGAAGAAAATAAGTTGGACTCCCATATCCAGGAGGAGGTTCTAGTTCTAGAGGGAGATGAGGCCAAGGCCTTACATAAGAAGAAGTTGGATATGGAAAAGAGGATCATTGAATATTCTATCAAGGATCACCTCATTCCACAGGTGTCCTCCCTCAAGACACCTAAAGCCATGTTTGATGCCCTAACCAAACTGTTTGAAGGGAAGAACATCAATCGAAAGATGAATCTAATGAACCAATTGAAGAATTTCAAGATCCAAAATGAGGATACCATCCAGTCATACTTCACAAGGGTCTTCCAAATCAAAGAACAACTAGAATTTATAGATGAAGAAGTGGAGAATGCAGAAATTGTGATGACAACATTGAATGGCCTCCCTAGGTCATGGGATTCTTTCATAGAAGGAATCTGTGCTAGGAAGAAGTTGGTCAAGTTCAGTAGACTGTGGGAAGGATGCTCTTAAGAAGAAGCTCAGATAGTAGCTCGAGAAGAAAATATGGGAAATGAAGATCAATCTCTCACAGTACACTCAAATAAAGGAAGAATGGAAAAGCATCATCACCAAGGTAAGCATTCTCATTAGAAAGGTCTATCTAAACTCGGATGTTATACATGTGATGAAATAGGACACTTTTCTAGACACTGTCCCATGAATAAGAAGGGATACAAGAAGAAGAATAAATCCAAAAGAAAACGTCATGATCATACTGCTGAGGATGATGATCCTCCAAGGAAGAGAGTAAAGAAAGAAAGTGAAGATTCTTCAAGTGAAGATGAATATGTTCTGATTTCCGCTCTCATGGGAACTTTCACTCATGGAAGCAAAGATTGTCTTATTGATAGTGGGGCTTCTAAACACATGACAAGTTTCAAAGAATCCTTTGAGAAACTATCCGAACATAATTCACTCCATAAGGTGAAGCTAGGAGATGACTACCAATATCCAATAAAAGGTAGTGGTGAATCCTCCTACAAGCTAGACTCTGGAAAGTCTATAAAAATGAAGGATGTTCTATTTGTACCAGGATTAAAGAAGAATATTCTATCCATATCAGAATTGGATGCAAAAGGCATGAGGGTTGCATTCATATATGGTCAAGTCATCATGTGGCCAAGAGGAAAGACTATTGATGATGCAATAGTGATTGGAGAACAAGAAGGAGGTTTATGTAAGCTGAAGGGCCATTCAGAATAAGCTATGGTCCATGACACAGTAGATTCAAATGAACTATGGCATAGAAGGCTTGCACATGTGCATTACAGAGCACTACCACTTGCAAGCAAAGCTGTTGAAGGTCTTCCAGAAATTCAAGCAAAACATGAAGGGGTCTGTAAAGGATGTGCAAAAGGGAAGAATACAAAGAAGACATTTCCAAGTAGCGAGAGCAAGGCAAAAGGAATCTTGGAAATCATCCACTCCGATGTATGCGGTCCAATGTCATCAAGTTCACTAAGCGGGTATGTATACTATGTTTCTTTCATTGATGAATTGTCTAGGAAGACATGGATTTACTTTATGAAGAACAAAGATGAAGTATTCAACAAGTTCAAGGAATTCAAAGCCTTGTTCGAGAACCACACAGAAAAGAAGATCAAGACATTTCGATTAGATAATGGTGGAGAATTCACTTCGAATGAATTCAAAGAGCTTTGTAAAGAATCAGGGATTAAGATGGATTTTTCCACTCCTTACAATCCACAATAGAATGGGGTTGTAGAAAGGAAGAATAAAACTATCATGGAAGCTGCAAGAGCAATGCTTCATGATCAGGATCATCCTATGCATTTATGGGCAGAAACATCTAGAATAGTAGTGTATGTATAGAACCGTACTCCACACATATTACTCAAGAATAAGACTCCTAAAGAAGTCTTCTTTGGCAAAAGACTAGAAGTCAGCCATCTCAGAATATTCAGTTGTCCAGTGTACATACACATACCAAAAGAGAAGAGAACAAAACTAGATCCTTCAGGAAATAAGGGTATATTTGTGGGATACTCTGAAATCTCAAAGGCTTACAGAATATACTTCTCAGGATACAAGAAGATAGACATCAGCAGGGATGTAACATTTGATGAAGACATAGCTTACAACAAATCTAGAAAGAGACCTGCTGAAGAACTAGAAGAATCACAAGCTCCCAGAATTCATGATACAACCATGAATGAAGAAATTCAAGAAGAAGACCAAGAATGTGAAGAACCACAAAGACCTGTAGATCGACCTCAGGAGAAGAATCCTCACAAGAGGAAACCTACTTGGGTTTGAGAAATTATCCAAGGTGTGGAAAGATATGGAGCTCCAGAAGAGAATCACAGAGAAATAAAGAGAACCAGATCTTGCTCCGGATATGTAGCATTACTATGTGACTTTATCAAAGAAGAAACTTCCAATTATGGAGAAGCGGAAAAACAGAAATAAAGGAAGGATGTGATGATCGAAGAATATCAATCAATCATGAAGAACGATGTTTGGGATGTGGTCCCAAGACCAGAAGGGAAGTCAGTTGTAACTTCCAAATGGATCTACAAGATCAAGCATGCTGTAGATGGTAGCATAGAGAAATATATAGATTATGAAGAAGCCTTTGCTCTTGTATCCAGATACACTTCCATTAGATTAGTACATGCTTTGGCTGCAGTAATGAAATGGAAGATACACCAAATGGATGTCAAGACTGCCTTCTTGAATGGTGTAGTAGAAGAAGAAGTGTATGTAGAATAGGCACTCAATTTTGAGACACATGACAGGGAGTCTCATGTGTGCAAAGTGAAGAAATCCCTGTACAGTTTGAAATGGGCACCCAAGACATGGTACGGTAGAATTGACAGCTTTCTATCCAATTTGGGATTTACCAAGAGTAAAGTAGATTCCAACCTTTACTACAAGGTTGAATATGGAAACCCAGTGGTGCTTTTACTGTATGTATATTATCTGTTTATAATAGGTATGGATGCGTTGATTCTTGATACGAAGAGAAAGCTTGCTGCTGAGTTCGAAATGAAGGACTTGGGTATGATGCATTTTTTCTAGGTATGGAGGTGTGGCAGAATGTGGATGGAATATTTCTTAGACAAGGGAAGTATGCAGTAGAGATCCTAAAGAGGTTTGGGATGATGGACTACAAGGCCATGGCCACACCTATGGCATCGAACCTGAACCTATTGAGTGATACTTCATCAGAGATGGTTGATGTTATGATGTATCGTCAGATGATTGGGTCCTTAATGTATCTGACGAACATGAGACCAGACATTTGCTTTGCTTTGAACACCTTGAGCCAGTTCTTGACAGATCCGAGAAATGTTCCCTTGATTGTTGCAAATCATATTCTGAGGTACCTGATGGGTGCAATTGATTATGGGCTCAAGTATTATGCGAATCACAATATTAACTTGGAAGGTTATGTTGATTCAGATTGGGTAGGTAGTGCTATCGATAGGAAGAGCACTTCAGGGTGTTGCTTCAATATGGGATCAGGTGTGATCTCTTGGTTTAGCAGGAAGCAATCTTGTGTGGCACTAAGTACAGCTGAAGCAGAGTATGTCGCAGCTTGTTCAACTATTTGTGAGGCAGTATGGCTGCGGAAGCTACTATCTGGTTTATTTGATCTCTATATGGATGCTACTTGTATACATTATGACAACCAAAGTTGCGTGAAGTTGTCAGAGAATCTAGTGTTCCATGACAAGTTGAAGCATATTGAGATCAAGTATCACTATATCAGGGATATGGTGTAGAGGGGAGTAGTGAAGCTCTAGTGTGTTGTGATGGATGAACAGATAGCTGATGTGTTGAAAAAGCCATTGGCCCAGGTGAAGTTCGAGTACTTGAGGGAGAAGCTTGGTGTTCTCCAAATCGAGGTTTCCTCCAAGGGAAAGTGATGAGTCCAATAGCCATTCGAACATGGTGAGAGGATCGGTTCCCTCCATGGTCAAATGTAAGGGCTGAGCCATTCTGTCATGGTGAGAGGATTGGTTCCTTCCATGTCAGATATGAGTGTTGAATGCCATTTTGGGAATGGAGGTACCTGGTTAGTTACCAGGAACACTCACTCCGGGATTGAGAGAGCCATTCTAATGAGTAGGTCAGATATAAGGGCTGAACCATTCTGTCATGGCTAAAGGATTAGGTTCCTCCCATGTCAGATGTGAGTGTTGGCCATTCTGTCAAGTAGGAAAAATGTAAGGGAAACTACCATTATGGGAATGGAGGCACCTGGTCAGTTACCAGGTAGCTCTATCTGGGACTGGGGGCCATTCTGGTGAGGGTGTAGAATTTGGTTCCTACCAAGTTAGATGTGAGTGTACACCCTTCTGAACATACATGTTGGATTGGTTCCTCGCATGTGTCAGATGTAAGTGCAGGGACCTTCTGGACATGCATGTTGGATTGGTTCCTCGCATGTCTCAGATGTAAGTGCAGAGCCCTTTCGAACATGCATGTTGGATTGGTTCCTTGCATGTGTCGGATGTAAGCGTAGAGCCTTTTTGAACATGGATGTTGGATTGGTTCCTTGCATGTGTCAAATGTGAGTGTTGGGCCTTTATGACAGGGTTGTGGGATTGGTTCCCACATGGTCAGATGTTAGTGTTGGGCATGCCTTTCTAATATGATTATAGGTTAGTTCCTACATGATCAGATGTAAGTGTTGGTTGAAGACCTACATGGTGACTAGGCCTACATCTAGCATGAAAAAGGGCTGTCTCTGTAGAACTTCCTATGACGAGAAGAATCATGAGATAGCACCCGTGAATATTCAGTATTGATGATCTAGCAGAGATGATCCAGATCAAGGGAAGATACAGATCCAGAGATGATTCTCCATAGATGATCCAGATCCACGAATGATGCTGCAGATGGTCCAGATCCAGTCATGATGATCCAGATCGAGTGATGGTCCAGATCCAGAGACAAAGATGACTTAAAGATGAAGATGAATTGAAGATGTAGATGACAAGAAGACCCAGAGAAGAAGACTAGTGATTAAAATTGTGTTGAGAGAATACCTTCCTAGTTAAGAGGGAGTGTTAATGTAATTATAACTTCAGAATGTATTCACTTGTATTTCTCATCTATTGTAACCCGATGTTTATTCTGGAATTTTCTAGTGTTATGTCATGCCCCGATGTTTCAATAGAGATAATCAATAATGTAAACAAGTCATGTCAAGTCATTGTGGGTAACCCTCCTATTGTCTAAGGGTTAAAGTCCCCGCAGTTCCGGGGCACAAGGGCTATTAGACTCTCCTAGTGAGGTCAACCCTAGTAGGGTTTTAGTCATGTCGGGATTAGTATAAATAGAGAGATGTATTCTTTATTTATCACACATCTCATACACATTCAAGTGTAGCGCATAGTTGAGGAAGAGAAAGACACCGGGGAAAGAGGAAAGAGGTTACTGCTGTCGGGAGATTGTCTTACTATTTTTGGGTTTCACTTTGGTGCTGATTCTATCTCAGAGGAATTTGCGGGGTTTTCTCCATTTATGGTTTCCTTGAGGAAAAACACTGTGTTCATTGTCTCTTGTGTTTAATTCCTATGCTTGTTGTTCTCTCGGTTTAAAGATCCTAATGATATGCTAGCTTAATGTTGAAAAACTAACAATAAACTCATTCATGATCAAATACATAACCACTTATTCACAACAATATACATATGTGACTCAAACACATTCATCATTCATACATTTAACAAAGTATCTAATGTGGAAAACCATCCAGGGAAAAATACAAAGGCGTTCTTCATCTTGAATGAGAGATATATGGAACCGTTGGTCTAAGCACTAAGTTGTAGACTATGATCTAGATATTTCTTTCTTATCTATACAAACTTGTTTCTCCTCTCATTCTCTCTAGTATTTTGTTGTTATTCTTTATCTACTTAACTCTACTGGCGATCTGCACATACATTGGATCGACTCAACTTCCTCTATGACTCTACTGCAATCTGCACATAGCTTGGATCACTTCAATCTCCTCTATACTCTCGCACACTCATATGTAGGTTCTTCGACTCCTCTCTACAACTCAACACAATAGCATACGAAACAACTTACAGAAGCTAACACATGGCATGGAGCCAACTGACTAGGAGCTAATTCTCTTGGAGATAAATGACCAGAGGCTAACAATGACCAGATGCCATAATGACTAGAGAGTTCACCTGCATACAACTTTGGTTTCTCTTTTTATATACTTTTACATGTCACTCACACCCGACTTGATATAGTTAGCTAACATGATGTCTTTCCTATTCTAGCAACAGATATCAGGAGTCACTGATGACCTGAATTACAAATATGCTTTCATATGTGCAACTTTCGCTGACTCTAGACAACCTCATACCCATGATCTTTCTAAATTGTTACTTTCTAACCATTTCACTAATGCATTCCTTCTAACATGTTTTATTCCATTTCATATTTAGTTGTTGCATCCTTCCCTTCTTTCGTGGCTTCTCTTCTATCGCAAACTTTCTTCTACTGCAAAATATCTTCTTCTACTATCACAGATTCCTCTTTGGTTGCGTCTTTCCTTAGCTCTTTCTTATTTGTACACTTATGTTCCTCTTTTGTCACATCATCCTTCCTTAATACTTCTTCTACCTTGTCCTTCCTTCCTTCCTTCCTTACTTCCGTGACTTCTTCTGTCGCAGCTCATTTCCCTTCTTTTCCTTCTTTTGTTCTTCCTTCTCTACTTTTGTTGCAACTCCATTTAATTGTTGCGACTTGAATCTTTTCATACTTGGGCATAATTCTAACTGAATTTTTCCTATATTTCCCTAGGCCCAACAAGGGGGCATTTAGGATTCTCCACCATGCACAAGATATGTTCCCTCCTTTTGTTATCTAACTTTAACTAAATGTTCAGTGACTTGAACTTAAAGTGAACTAACTAAATTGAACTCAATATTCAACTGAATGAATGACCCTAAATTTAGGAGACTAATTGAATGTCTTTGGTGCTTCACAATTAGTTCCATCATGCACAATTTCTATTATCAAATTTTCCATGGATCTTCTTAGTTGAATTATTCATGCTTTATTACAACTGAGGATTTATTGAATTCTTCATCATTCAAGTTCACTTGGAGGAAAATATAGACAATTCGAATCCATTCTCTTTCTCTATGCTTTATCTCATTATCATTAATTAATTACTGTATTGTCCATATGTGTATTTATTTATCCATCTTATAATATCATAATAAAAATAATTATACCATAATCATGATCATATCATAATACTACAAGTCATATAATCACATACTAAAGTAATTCACTCTAAGGGTAGCTAAGCCCTAATGGATACTTATAACATTTAGCGATCATGACTAGTAATACATCACATAGTATAACCACCTCAACATGTGAGGACTAGGTAGGACTTGGTGAAAACCACATGTACTGAATTGATACAAACCACCAGTCCATTAGTCTTGATGCAAACCATAAGACGCAATCTTCATACAAACCACGAGACCCTAATTTGATACAAACCACAAGTCTCTGACTTGATACAAACCAAAAAACTATTCAATAATAATCATCATATAAGGATATATCTAGGACTTGATACAAAACAAAAGTCTATAGTCTTGATATTACTCAAAAGACCAGCTTGATAATACTCAAAAGCTCATCTCCATAATTGGATGTCCATCTCATAGGTTATCGTCTATGAGAACACTTGACTCGATATTACTCACAAGTATGACTTGATATTACTCAAAAGTATACAGTCTTGATATTACTCAAAAGACTTCAGTACTAGCATCCTACCTCAATACATGAGGATATAGATATAGGACTTGTTATGACTCACATGTCAGTGGAATGACTCTTAATGCTATACAATTAACAACGATAGGTTGTGATGGAAAATTATATTGGTTTTTATAACCCCATTTTGGGGCCAAACATCCCCTTTGGAGGTCATGGTTTTTGTTATGAGGGAACTGTTCTTGGGCATGGTCTCATATCATCTTCATTTAGAG
Organism: Pseudotsuga menziesii; assembly: GCA_001517045.1. Classification (NCBI taxonomy): domain Eukaryota; kingdom Viridiplantae; phylum Streptophyta; class Pinopsida; order Pinales; family Pinaceae; genus Pseudotsuga; species Pseudotsuga menziesii. Next base: position 356,593 of record LPNX010354486.1, read on the forward strand.
ATTAATATTCAACTTCGATTTTCTCCTTGAACCATATCAAAGACCCCAAGTATCATACATAAAATTTCAAACATCATAATATGACTAGTTTGAAATTCCATGGGTCCTAAGGTGGGTAATAACTCTATTAGACCCATATCTAGGGTTGAAAAATGGTAATCAAACATACCCTTAGTTAGAGGAAGAATATGCCATCAATAGTTCGTTTGTAGTGGTTAACGGAATCATTGTTTTCCAAAATTTACTAAAGGATTCCTTTAATCCCTAAGGCTTAGATCTCATTCCATAACCATGTTGAAGGACTCAATACCCATGCCCAATGTCAAAAAACTTATAATGGTTGTAATATAATTTCTTGGAAGCCAAGGATACCTTAGAAATGTACCTTGTGGTCATTCAATTCACTGTTATTGGACCTAGTGTAAGGTTTCAGTTTCCTTCTTGAGCATAAATATCCTTATGGTTCCCATAAGCTCACTCAAAGGCCAGGATCACCATTAGAGCTAATTTATGGTGGTTTGATGTGTCATTCATCGACCTTGAGCTCTAGAATTAGGAGAATAATGCTTTAAATTTCTCAATTGATTGTGTTTAATTCTCAGGACTCCATACCTGATGCTTAATATTTTTTATTGGTTTCCATACCCTCACTAGATTGCCAAGTATGTCCTTGGGAAGACAAGGTGAAATTGTTTTCCATGGTGAACCCAACTGTGTTGATACAAAAGTGGATGATGATGATGATGTGTGTAAAGTTGGAGATGAGTCGTTGCTCATGATACATCTATCAAAAAAAGATGAAGTGACAAGTTGTAGAGTGAATGATGTAGTAATAGTTGAATTTGATGAACAACCTACAACAACAAATGAAGAAAATTATATTGCATATTGTTCAGATGAACTTTTTGAAGCATTAGCATATATGCTAAAAAATTAAATTGTGTTTGATGATGTTTCTACACCTCATATAGCAGCAACAACAAAATAATTTGAGGATGTAGACACAAAATCCGTTGAAGCAGATAAATTTGAAGAAAGTAAAAAGTGTGAAGACTATGTCAATAAAACAGAGTATGTGTAGAATTAACATGCTGAATTTCACAATTCTCATGTATGTGTGGATGATGATTGTAAAAAATGAAAGTGTTGTATTCTGTTCTTTGAATATTTAGGAAATGTCTATTGCTGATGACCATTATGAAGAAGTTGCCAATGAAGAAACCAATATTTGTGAAACTACCCAAGTAGCAATAAGAATGAATGATGTTCATGATGATCAAATAAAAAATACAATATCAGCAGTATTTGAAGCAACAACACAATATCAGAAATATAAAGAGAACTATGTCGAAGTGCTTGAACCTGTGTGTCAAATATGTGTTTCTAGAATTTTTGAAAATATTGATCATGATTTAAATTTCGCCAAAGAATTTGATAATATTGTTGCAGGTTTCATACAAGTTGTAGTGGTTGAAGGCATATACGATGATGCTAAAACGGAAGAGATAGATGATTTTGTGATTCCAGAAGCAAAGATAGAAAAAAGAATGCATGATGAAAACATTCTAGATTTTGTATGCTCTGTCACAAATAGAGCATATAAAACAATGAATGATGTCTTTGATAAAGAGTTCAAATTCTTAGAAGAATGGATTGAAAAGTCATGATATGAGGATGGAAATGTTAGTCTTGTTGGATAAGCAAAGATGAATAAATTTGATTTCCCAATTGCAGAAGTAAAGGAAAGTTTGAATGAAGAGATAGACAATGCTTTCAAAGAAGATAAAAAATGAAAAGAACCAAAATGGTTCTTATTATAATGTTTTATGTAATACTAACCATTTTTTAGAGTGTGCAAGTGAGCAGCCAGTTGAAGCTAAAGAAGAAGATGTTGAAGGTGAATTTGCGAATTTTAAGTTTGAAGAAGATTGCATTGAAGATGCATTGGTCAAAGAATCAGTTCAAAACAAGTATGACTATCAGTCAATGTATGACACTACACAAATAAATATTGAATATGTAGAAGGAATATTATGGGATTTCAGTATGCCCACATTACAACGTTTGAAGAAAAAGTTCTGGATTAGAATCCTTTGCATGAAGAACATTCAAATTGAGGATAATGAATTAATAGCAATAATATTAAAGAAGAATTTGCAGTTGAAGTTGTTGATAGAATACTCAAGAATTAAAAAAAAAATATTGAAGATGAAGCAACGGAAGACAAAGAAGAAAGTAGAATTTAAAGTGTGGCATCACAAAAGAAGAAATAAATGAATTTAAATTACATTTCTCTATTTTTTGAGAAACAACATAAGTCTGTAGGACAAGAATAAAAGAAAAAAAAAGGAGGAGATAAAAGAGAGAAACAACTCATTGAAAACAAAGAAGATTGATTTGAAGTAAGAGCTACAATCAAAGGCTCTGATTTGAAGAAAATAACATGTCAAAGGTAAGGTTAATGTGAATCATGCATTGAAGTTACATAAAAACAAAAATCATCATGGACTGTAGTACTGAATATATAATCAATGAATGGTATCATGAATATATGTCAAGTTTTATGTATGATGACAAGACCAGGACAAAAAAACCTGTGGAAACATTAAAAAAAATGTTGTAACAATCCACACAAGTAGAGTCAGTTTTTTAATGAAGATGAAATGGACTTAGAAGCCATTGTTGAAAGCAAGTCAAGTGAAGGTGATGAAGATGATTCCATAGTATAAGAAAAAAATCTCAAGAAGGATGCAACAATATCATGATGGAATTAATGAAATATTGGGTAGTTAGATGAAGTGAGAAAAATCATGAATATGTAAGTCATCGACAAAAGGATGAACAAGTCTGCAACAAAGTAATGTGAAAAATAGGTTGTAGAAGACAGAAGATTGAATTTTGTATGAGTTTGGAAAATTATATTTGTTTGATGCAGGTATTATGGAATGGGTCTCAAAGAAACATACCATTATGACTCTCTTCAGCAGAATTAGAGTATGTCACATATATAACTAGTATGAGTGTGTAGGAAGTTAAAGTGTTTGTTGTAGAACCAGATAGGATTCACAGTAAAATATTTATGCACAACGAATTTTTTTATGATGCATAGAGCAAAGTTTCATCTTTGATATATTTTGATAAATTTTTGTAATGACCCCCGACTACTTATAATTAAGCAGGAGTGTTGGAAATATTAATTATGACTTATTTCATGTATTGATTTTTGCCATCTTTGTCAGTCATTCAGTCAATCAATCAAATATGTTTGTTTTTCAATCAAAGTTTGTAGATGTACCACATTGTCAGTAAATATGTCGGCACTATGGTGCACGCTTCCTTATATTTATTAAATCGCGTTTTTGATATGTTAAGTTTTTAGGTAGATTTACAGTCATGTATTAATTCAGTCTTTAATTGTAGTCAGTAGTTTCCAATAGAAGAAAAAATTAAGTTTGTGTATAAATAGTTGAAGAAATCTAAGAGGAGAATGGAGAAGAGAGAAGAGTTCAACATGACTCAGAAAAGAAAATAGAGGATTCAGAAAAGTGAAAGAGGTAGATCTCACAAGATCCATAGAAGTCCCAAAGTGGAGAAGAACACAATAAGAGAGAAAGGATAAGAAGAAAAAGTATGAGAAGTGGTCGAGAGCACATGCTCGTGGTATTAAAATGTATTGAGAGTCCAACTCTGTAAATGGTGAAATATTGAAGTTAAGGTTCAAGTGTATATATGGGGTCATAGTATTCCTATGTTGTTAGTAATATATAATCCTATAGTTTTTATGTGTTTATTCTCAAGAATGTTGAATATTTCATGCTGGCATATTCTCCATAATTACTTTTGTGAATGTTGTTAACAATTACTACCTGTGACGAAAATCAAGAATCCTGTATCTTTCACTATGTAAAAGTTTAGTTCTAAGCGTAGAGTAACTTTGATGTAAATCTTATTTAATATTTTGGTTATTTGATAATAGTCATCTTATCATAGTATAATGTTTGGTTAAATGTGAAATTGTCGAAGTGGAGTTAGTCGAAGTTAGTTTAAAAGTTGTCTTTCACGTCGAATTGAATCATATATTTCAATATACCAATATAATTATTTTATATTAAAAGGTTGTCAAAGTGAGAATTGGTGGGTGTCAAAAGACGATTGAGGTAAGTTAGTAAAGGTCGGTCTAGCTTGAATGTTTGTTGAGAAAAAACAATTGTGAGGGTAATAGTAAGTAAAGTTGTCGAGTTAATTTGGTCGAGGAAAACCTATCACAGTATAAACCGACGAGTTAATATTGTGGAAGTTATTTGGTCGAAATAAACTTGAAGTGTGAAAACCCATCGAGGTAAACCAGCTGAAGTAAGTCTTGTCGAAATAAAAAACGATCTACGTAAAACTTATCGGAGTAAAATGGTCGAAGAAAACTTGTGGATTTAAACTCGTCCAGCTAAAATATATTAAAATTCAATTTGGTTGAAGTAGACTTGCCAAGGTAAAAATTTTCGAAGTTAATCCGTAGGGTAAAATCCGTAGAAGCAAGTAAACTTGTCGAAGCATACTAGTCGAAGTCGAAAAAAAAGAACACAGATATTTACTGTTCTAGCTTTTCCTAGATTAAATATGGGTTCCACCAGTGACAAAATTTTGATAACTCCACTTTCTTAAAACTATTAATCTGATCTTTCTAAACCTCGATCCTCGATTTTTCTGCTAGAGAAACTGAAATTACTTTTCTAAATGACGTTAAAAAATATGTAAACATTATGTATTACCCGTAATTATTATGGCCTTTGTATTTGATGATTGTTATTGGTTATTATTACTTCATATGGTATGTAGTTGTGGTTACTTATTATATGTAATTTTTGATACCTTCAACATTGAGAAGAGTTTTCATTTAAGTACTGAAGTATTTCTTAAGTAGCACTCATTGTATATACCACTTGGAGGAACAACCAACATGTCATAGTTGAGTAAAATTATAAGAGGAATGTGAACTATGCATTTATCATATTTCATAAACGCAGTAATAAACCACAGTTAAGTAGTAACCCTAGGCATGTAGTAGCCGATTAACCATTTTTCCAAGTATAAATATTTCTTACATTAAATTAAGAGATATATACGTGTGGCGTGTAATTTTACACATGTTATCTCAATTTTAATATATGTGTGTGTGGTGCGGGGGGGTTGAGGTAAGGAGCCATCGGTAACATCTGATGGTTTCCTGTAGGAGAGGTGTAGTGAACAGACTACACCCCAGAAAAATCTCGTGTAACCATGATGGTGGCCACACTCTCATGGATTATGTGCTTGTCAACATTAAGGCTGGTCCTTTCCCATGAGTTTAGTATCCAAGTGGCTCATTTAACAATGCTCATTGTACTGCTTGGAGAGGTTGTCACTATTAGAATATATATGCTATTTCAATTCAAAGAAAATAATAGATTTCTATACACATTAATATGTGAATTAATTTTAGGAAAATGATATATGTGTCGCTTAAGGTTTGAGGGACTTCAGTTCCACTTGCTGAGATCTGTATGCATATCTTGAATTGTCATGTAATCAAATAAGACATGTATCTTAGTTTACTTGTATATGGATCAAACACAGCGGGTGTCACTATACATTTTTCCCATGTAATCAAAATGATGAGTGCATATTCGAGCTGATTGATTACTAATTAGAAGCTGCGTAATAATATTTTAATAATCGGTCTTACAACCAATGGTAATTGGCTATTTTATGAGAATTTGGTGGTAACATAAATTTTAACTTATTAACAACTATCACTAGAGACAAACTACATATTGCATGCACAACAACAAATCTAGATGCCTGATTTTCATAAATAACTCTTCTTCATTGGAGTATTCCTCAAATCAACTATTTACAAGTTCCCTACAATGTTCCCATAAGTGCAGAGATAACCATCAATTTATATAATATTCTTCATGCTAATGTTTCCCAAATCATAACCATTCATTCACATACTATACGTGGAAATAATATGTTTGTATTTAATGATATTCAAGTAATCAAATCAAGCATAAAGAGGACCACAAAATGGCATAAGTGGTATTGATTATTTTGGAGGATTGGACACATGTGAAAGGATAAACAACCCAATATTTGCATCATTTATTTTAGACTTCGCGATCATGTAATTATTGACACAATAGGATAATTTGGTCCCAACATCAGGCATAGGAAGGGAAGATGGATACCACCATACAAAGCGTGTTTATAACTGGGTTTTTTCTTGCTTTGTAGAATGATGGGAATAAACAAGTCATCACTACACTCCAACAATTGAACTAACCTTTGTCTATACTTGGACATTCTTGCTCTCAGTTCATGCAACTTTTTGGATCTCCTTATATAATTTTTTAGGGTGGTATTAATATCATATGTTGGCTCACTAGAACTATTGGTTGAATCGTTAAAAGGAGACGTGTTGGTCAATTTAGGATGAAACACGGTTCATTTGGCTTCCAACGTGTTAAAGAATGAGCATATGGAAGTGTTCCTATGTTTCTTTTCTATTTAACCTATTGGATCATTAACCGAAGTGGGTAGGATTAGACTATCAAATTTAGGCACTCTATCATTAATATAATGGGAAAATGTGACATACTTTGGTTTCACCTTCAACCCTTTGCATTTTGAGCAACCACACATTATTGGGTTGTCATAAAAGAGATATAGTTCACGATGAAGTACCATTGGTCCAAGAAGGTTACTAGATGATGGAACATCACAATATGCAAGGTAAAGTGGAATTTTATTTCCATCTACCATCTTCTTACGATATGTTGCTCCACATAAGATCTTGCATAATTTTAGTATTGGTGGAATATCATGTGCATCTGAAGTTGATCCAAAATCAGGATCCTACAAAAGTCAATGCACAATTATTCAAATGCACATGAAAAGAAAACATAGATTCAAATAGTTAATGAAAATAAAAATAAATATGGACTTACTGATGATGGCATTAAGAAAATTTAACTTGGAACAATATGGAATGAGCTACAATTTGAAGAATCTACAAAGGAGACATTTTACTTAAGTTTTATTTCAATAGAATAAAAAAGGGCATAAATTTTAAATGTGTTTGAATAAAATATAGGATATAGGATTTACCCTCAATGTTGTGAACCCTTGTGTTCTTGTTCCTTCGAATTTACCTTCATCGGTGCAAACCCTAGAGTTCTTCTTGCTTTACTTTTGTTTTCTATTTCTCAAAAGTTCTAGTTCACAATAAGATTTGTTTTTTAGCAATTTAAACTTTTTGGCTATATATATTAGTATATGGGGCTTTGAGTGGCTCTTGGACATAGACCATGATGTGATTTAGTTCAAAGTCAACCTATCTGAAATATCCTTGTCCTATTTTTTTTTTAAACCATTCATTTCCCACAGTGCACATTTTAAATAATAGTCACACCAATGCATTTTTCCTTATAAGGTGCACGATTTTTGAATGATGAAAAATTTCCAATCAATTAATAGGTGCACAAATTACAAGACATATGCACCAGTTTATTTATATTTCTATGGCACACCATATATCTGTGTGTGTGTGTGTGTGTGTGTTTAAAACTGTAAATTCCTTTAGTGGTGCATACTACTAATCCATACACACAAGTATGTTATAACATATACGACACATTGGTGTTGAATTTATGTATAGTTTGCACTAACTGTCCCAAATACAATTTTATTTGAAATTATTTACTTATAATTAAAAAATATTTTATAATGTATGTGTTTTGTTACGCTAGGTGTTTATTGATAAAAAATGACATTTGATTATTGAGGACCTTTATGTTGTACCATACTTTTTATTATTATTCGTATATAATAAAATGGGCGTCTTCTTCTACTAGATTGTCTAATGTCACAAATTGATCCATTATTGATTAAATATATGAATTATTTGCATTGTGATTATGAACAAAGATGTAATCAACATGCTTATCGAAATACAATAGTTAAAATATAAAAATAAATATTATTATAATTTTTTTTATGATTGATTCAAATACTAAATATATGAACGATTTACATGGTTAAAATGAACATATGTGTAATCAACTCAATATCCAAACACAATAAATAAAATATAAAATAAATATTATTATAAAAAATATGATTCTTGAATGATTAATTGAAAATTTCTAAAGTAGAGAAGAAAAAACTATATTTGCATATCAAAAACATGGAAAAATTCACCATAGAACCATACAAAATCTATTTATTTCAACTAACCAATGTCTTTTATTTCTTGCCTGAACATTGGCATCAATGCACTTTTTAATTGTTTCCATGAAAATTGGCACCAATGCACTTTTTAAAACATTAGCACTAGTGGTTCTTTTCAAACTATACACACATGTGATCATTGGGATAATATACGCACCAATTCTCATGGTACAATACATAAACAATTTATCTTTCAATACAAAATATGCAACAACGCATATATAATACAATATGAGCATTGATTTTTTTTCCAAACTATATGCTCCAATGCTCTTTGGGATAATATACCCACTAGTGCTTATTGGTACAATATACACATTGTTTATCCTTTAATACAAAATATGAAATAGTGCATATATAATACAATATCAACATCGGTGCATTTAAATATACAAATGGATTGGTTATTTTAAAAAAAAATGAGGCATCAGTGCATATGTGATTGTTACATGCACCAATGCTAGTATAATATATATAAGCACAATTATGTTTGGATTAAAATATACACATCGATGATTTGTAAATGAGTGTAAACATTAGTGTGTATGTAAGAAATGCATCGATGTTGTTACAATGTAATATATGCATCTGTGCATTGACAATGAATGTGCACACTAGTGTGTATATATAACATGCACTGATGCAATTATAATATTATATAAGGATTTGTATTTATGTGTTAAAATATAAAAACTAGTGCATTGACATTTAATATATGAACTATCCTGTTTATTTATACATGAAGCACTAGCGCACATTATAAAATTATAAATCACAAAAAAAATCCACTTATAATTGATAACACTAGTGCCAATCTTGTAACAATAAAAACCTCCACTCTAACCTCCTCTACAAGGTGTTTTCCTTGTAGTGTTAGAATTAAATGGAATTTTGAATCCATTATATCCATCGAGGCATGCACCATCCATATATACTCATATAATGAAAATCAAATAAATAATTCAAAATAAAATCCCTCTTAGCATGCCATAATGATCCCTAATCCTCACAAGTAAACTAGAAAAATATTTTAATGTAGGATCATTTCTAAATTAGCATGGGAAATAATTTACATCCACAATAGATTTAAGTCTTTCAGTAAAATTCACTTTCCTGGGAATATGAATGATAAGGGTGGCCATCATGTAGAATATTTGATACATTGGTAAGGAAATTCCTCTTAGGTATCCAAAATAAGCATTCAACCTCCAATAAGAAGGGAAAAATGTTTTCCTATTTAAATGCCTCCCATTATGACCATAACCAACATTACCATTCATGTGTTATTAAGTGGAGAGGGAACTATGATTGAGATGTATTGATATATATTGATGAAATTTTTACACTTCATAATCCATGACATTGTTGTTATTGAGGATCAGAATAGGATGGTACATCTGTACAAGATTTATATCACTGTTGGATTTTCTCCTTCCTCTTAGGACCTTGACCTAGTTTCAGTTCCTTCTATTTAGCGCAACAAATCTCAAGATATTGGCCCGACATAGAAAATCCCACTGGCCCAGTATGCAACACCTATCACATGGATCCAGTCTCACCCAAGATATATTTCTATGGGTAACTACCAAAACCAAGTTTCTGCAGTTGGGTGGTGGATTTCGGGTACCTCGGTCCCTTACCAAGGTGCTCAACAAGCCCTTGGGTGGGTGGATTACTTATGCTTATTGTGAATAGTGAGACCATGACCTGACTTCTCTTGTGAAACTAATATAACAACAACCTCTTTGAAACATAAACATATTCAACTAATAACAATACAACTGATATACATCTATTCATTCATAAGCAAATCTATAAGCATTCATTCCATGCAACATCTATAGAGGTAACTCAAACACATTCAACATTCACGAATATACACATAATGTAACATGGAAACCCATCCTAGAAAAAACCACAAAGATGCTCTTCATCTGGCATGAGAAATATACGCACCTTTTGTCTGCGCACTAAGCTGCAAACTCTATTCTATATCTTCTTCTCTATCTTATATATTCTTTCTTCCTCTCATGCTATCTAATCTTCTATTCTGTGCTCTCTGTACTCAACTCTACTAATGATCCACACACATCCTGGATCGACTCAACTTCTCCTACACTTATGCGCAATCAAATGCATATTATTCAACTCATAAGAAATAAAAAAACACTAACAAACAACAAAATATAGAGCAACTAACAGTATAGCAGTTAAGATCCAACAACAGAGAAGCTAACCTGCATGCAACTTGTGTTTCTTCTTTTATATACTCCTTTATAGACTCTTTACCTGTCTCTTTCTTAGTCAACTTCCTATACCTATCCAATATGTTGTCTTTCATATTCTAGTAACACCTGACAATAGGCACTAATGACCTAAATTATAAAGATACCTTTCTACGAGTTCCTTCTTTCTACTCTAGCCGAACTTGTACCCGTGATCTTTATGGCCTGTCACTTTCTACTCATTATGCCTTACTGTCATTTTCCATCTATTATACCACTTGCGTGCCTTCTGGTAGTGTTATTTTGTCACATCTTTCCTTGTCTCCTTCCTTCCTTATGTCATGGATTCCTCTTCTGTCATGCATATTCCTTCTTCTTCCTTCTTGTTGCAACTCCTTTCTCTTATTCTTTCCTATCGTTGCCTCTATCACAACTCCTTTGTCTTTTTCTTTATCCCTTTTCCATAATTAGGAATAATTCTAATTGAATTCTACTTTCCTTTCCTCAAGACCAACATGCCCCCAACACTCACCTGTAGCTCATCTCGAGCCACTTGAAGCTATTTCTCCATTTATTTACTTGTATCAACTTTGTTGTGAAAATATTCTAAGTTTTTTGCTACTCTCTCTGCTTCAAGACACACTTCTTCCTCTATCTTCTGCAATTTCTCCACAAGTTAGAAACTAACATGTTTCGGCGTTACCTTCTCTATTGATGCAGCTTCTCCGTGCACCTTCTGATGTACAAGATAAATGATGCATGTAACTCTTTCCACTTCAGCCTACATCTCTTCAACCTTTTCTGCACTATGTTTTTGTTGTGTGCACAACATTGTTACCTGCTGCTACAAATTCCTCATCTCTGTTTCCTTAGCCATTTTCTGTGTTAAGGGTAGCTGCTTAATCTCATTCCTTATCTTATTAATACTTGCTTCAACTAAAGTCATCTCATTTGCAAGTTTCTATGTTTCCGCATCATCCTTTAATGCTTCCAAATCTTGAGAGACTTGGTCGACAACATTGGCACATATCTCTTCTACTTCATCTATCTTCTTCACATATTCAATTACTAATTCTCTACTTTCCTCTATTACCTAGGGGGGTGTGCTTGGCTGCACACACTGTTCAAGTTGTTTGAACTTTTTTGAAGGCCATCCGCTATCTTCCCAAGTCGAATGGCCTTGTCCTCTATATGAATTTATACTATATTTTCTGCATCATTAATATTTGTACATGCTATATTTATAACATTCTCAAGATTCATCTTTCTTTCTTCCCATACTTTTTCTTTCTTCTTTGTCTTCTGCATCTTTTCCTTCATTTTGTTAACAATCTTCTTGGATTTCTTCATCTTCTTTCCCAAGGAGATTTCTCTTACTTTGATTTTCACGGCTATAGATTTATATAATGCATATACTTTATCCAGTCGTATTTGTAAAAAACATATAGTTATCTGGCCAATTCTTTTGGACACATCATTGAACTCTAGGGTTCCCAGATCCAGTACTTATCCTCCAACTTGTACCCTGATTAGGTGTGCCAGTTTTGGCATCTAAGGTTCCGGTGCTTCGAAAGGATCAAGTTCATCCTGCAACTCAGCTACTTGGGGCACACAATCCACTGCGACTCCAACCTATTCAAAATCTTACCGATTTTGTTCAATCGCTCTGTAATATTAGTTGTTAACTCTGTATGTCAACTGTCGATGTCTTGCAAATTATTTTTGCAATTTCTTGTAGTGCTTCTCTTAACACTGCCAAGTCCTCTTAATCCATACTGAAGGTATTGGCTTGCTTATCAACCTTCATTTTCTTGTGCTTAGGCTCCCTTTTTTCTTCTTCTACCCAATCGTCCTACTCTTTTAGTGGTGGATCTGAAGGAGACAAGATGGAATCACTCTTGTATGACTCTCTTTCTTGGTTGTCATATGATAGAGGTTTTTCCTTATCTATGTCCTCATCCACTATCTTGGATTCTGGTACAGGTAGGCACCATTATTTTGGCCATTCACTAGTAATGGCTTCCACTTCTTCTTCCGTCAATACCAACTATGTCACCAACCATTGGCAATCTAGGTCCTTTCATGGTTGTATGACAACATAATGTCGACCAATTTGAAATATGATGATTTGGAGAAATCGCGCAAAGGTGTCATCATGAAGTCTTACTAGTTTCTTCACCTGATGCCTTAGGGATTCACCATTTATGAAAATTTCAATATTATTGTCTATCTTCCTATTCCTGTTTTGTGAGAACCAAAGATTTTGGTATTTTCTCCTCTCCAAGTAACAGGTAGATCTACCGACTGGTAGTCCACTGGGTTGAACTAAGCAACAAATGGCATTGAAATCAACAACCAGACATAGTGGAAATATTTACCTTCTTCCTGTGATGTAGCTAGGTCTTGTAACAATTCATTCAGCAAAAAATGTGACCAATTAATCTAAACTCCGTCTACATAGAGTTCGGATAGCGCAACCGCACCCACGGTACATTGGGTTGGTCACAATTTTCGCAAAATATTGCAAGAAAATATCTTTACTGCAAAGAGAACAATATGGTCATTAATGGATGAAATTAGGAACCCTCTATTAGCCCTAACCACATCATACTTATCCTTTATCCACACGATCATCATTGGGTCTTTGTCCTTCTTTAAAAATGACGTTAGGTCTACTCTTGCTCACGGAAGGCCTGTAATTGCTGAAATAACTTTTGAAATCGACCTAATATGCCTTATCTAGCCATAGATATCCGCCATGAAATACTACTAGAAACTATTTCACATAGCAGTCCACTTCTGTGCTTTGACCAAAGTGTGGCATGAACAACAATGACAATAGACTAGACTAGTACAGTCCTTTCGCCCATTCCTTTGCAACAAAATAGTTTGGTGACTTGAGTGTTTCCTTCAACAAATCCATGTAGTTCTTTCTATCCAGGGAACTCAGTTTGTTCATATCATGGTCATCAAAGGATAACTTATGCAAATTTTGCATAATTTTCTTTAATACCTTAATTCCTTTTGGTAGTTTGGGTGCTACCAGTGAGGCTCGAATCTTAGATGGAATTTTGACCTTTGGTGCATCTTCCCATATAGGTGGGATATATGGAAGCATCAAGGTTCTGGTTTTTGAGACTTCTTCCGCAATAGGGACTGGGGGAATTAACATTGATTTTTCCTTTCTCTTCCTCTTCATTGTATGCTTTCCTTTTGAAGATACTAAGGGTTTTGGTAAATCTACTCTACGTTTTCATGATTCCCTAATTGGAACTTGCCCAACAACTGGGGAAGGTTGCTGCATTGGTGGAACATGTACCATAGTATCTTCCATGATGTGCGTGAGTGATGCAGGTCCAAATTCATCTTCCACAGTTGCACTAGTGCTCAATATTGAAATTACAATGAAATTGCTTCAACTCCTGAAATTGCAGACAATGATCACTCTTCTCTTATGTAGCAGAATGAAACTAATCTTAAGCATGAAGTTTGATATCAAGCAATAGTTTCTGATAGTTGTTCTTCGCATGAGTGGGAATTCAAATAAAAATGATTATGTCCTTTCAATCCCTTGGGTCGTCGATTAAATCATTTAAGGAAAATTATTAGCACACCATCAATTAGTTGGCACCTGCAAAGGCATTTATCGCCATACAAGCAGATGTGACCACAAAGCATCGCCAAATTCTCTTTGATATTTTCAATAATGACTGACACCTGTCCTGTGAGAAAGTCTCTTCATTCTTGTGGCAACTTCATGTCATTTGCGACCTATTTTATTTAATTTGGTAGATTCCCTTTCTTAGGAGACTCATTAATTTTCTCGTCACACTCCTTATGACTTGCATTTCCCTTGCAATAGGGATCCCATCTTGATACATACCAATTGTCTTCGCCCAAAATTTTGACCTTAGCCAGATGCCAAGTATGGAAAACCTCACTTCTCTCTACAGAAGACCAAAAGTTTTCGACAATACATTTTTCTCATATTTGTTTCTTTTCTCTTTTCTCTTTTCTCTTTTCTCTTTGCTTTCCTCTTTTTTTTTTTTATGTGACCAAGTCGCAACTATCAAAATAAGGTTTCAGTTAACTTTGATTGACAATTCCTCTAACCTTTGTCCCATCTAGCTTTTCCAATTTCACTGCTCCTCCATCAGTGATTTCCTTGAAAACATATGGTCCTAACCAATGTGCTTTCAGCTTTCCTGGATGCTTGAAAAAATTGTTGTCATACATAACAACAAGACCTTCAACTTCAAAATGCTTTATCTTAATATGTTTATGTCATGCCTTTTTCCTTTTCTTTCCTATGTTTTGGTGAAATCCTACCACAAAACGTTCTTCCTCCATGTGTATTAGTTGAAGTAATCTATCTTTCACAACATCAACATTTGTCATTTTAGTGATCACAACAACTATTAAACTTGGTACAATATGTTCCATAGCCATGACTTCTTGTCCATACACCAACCAAAATGGAGTATGACCTGTCAAATTATTACATGTCATGTGATATTCCCATAATACTATAGAGATCTTATTATCTCAGCCATCTCTTCGTGTGTTGCATACCTTTGTCAATGCATTTTCCATAATCTTGTTGAATGCTTCAACAAATCCATTTGCTTGAGGATGATATGGGGTTGTTCTTCTATGATGTAACTAGAATTTGTTAGTTTGTTCTTCAATCAATTGATTAATGAAATGCATACCTTGATCACTGATTAAAATTTTTGGGCACCCAAACCTTGTCACAACGTTTCAAATAAAAACTTTGTAGCATTCATAGCAGTACAATCCTTTATTGGCACCGCTTCTGCTCATCTGGTTAGGTAATTAGTCGCAATGATAATGTATCGTTCTCCTGTGTGCTTTCCTGTCGGACTGATAGGTCCTACAAAATCAAGATACCATTTATCTAATTCCTATTATTTTATCTACAATACCAATGGCATTTCATCCCTTCGGGATATCTTCCCAGTTCTTTGATAGATATCACAACTGCGACAATAATCCTGAGTGTCTACACGCATGGTGGGCCACCATAATACTGCTTGCAAAATCTTGCGGTCTTTATATTTTCCTACATATTTTCCTACCGCAACACCAACATGTGGTTCACTTAATATCATCGAGCGCTCGTGCTCCAAAACATAACGTTGAAGTATCTCATCAGGACCCATTTTATACAAGTGTTTAGTGATCAACTCAAAATCTACAGCTCGCACCACCAACTGTTTCTTCTACGCAATGGTAAATTCAGCTGCTGCATAACCTATACTTAGAAAACGTATGATATATTTATATTAATCATCATACATTGTTATCACAAACAGTTTTGCATCTAGAAGATTATCTTCCCAAATAGTAAGTTCTTCTCCACTTTCAATCCTTGAAAGATGATTTGGTCACAAATTCAACCAATCGAGTTTAACAGTTATCTCAAAATTAAATTCCTGGAAGAGGAGAAGCCCCGAGCAGAGCTTTCCCCCTCAATGCTGCCTTATTGAACAAGTATTTCAACGCAGAATGGTCAGTGTACATCTTGAAATGTCCACCCAGTAAATAATGTCTAAATTTTGCATATACCATCACTAACCCTTCTCTCTCCGTTCTAGTATAATATTTCTCTGTAGTTGATAACTTTCTACTAGCGAAGGAAATCATGTGATCAATCGATCATTCACCCAGCTGCGTCAGTACCATGCCGAGCGCAACATATTATGCATTGACATGAACATGGAACTCTTTTTCCTAGTCTAGAAATACAAGTATTGGTGCAGTAGCCATCTTGTTCTTCAGCTTGTCTATACTTTCTTAACAATCTTCTATCCAATAAAACTTAGTGTCTTTTTTCAGCAGTTTCTCCATCAGAGCAGTCACCTCCGCATAT
Source organism: Pseudotsuga menziesii (assembly GCA_001517045.1). Lineage (NCBI taxonomy): Eukaryota > Viridiplantae > Streptophyta > Pinopsida > Pinales > Pinaceae > Pseudotsuga > Pseudotsuga menziesii. Next base: position 372,976 of record LPNX010354486.1, read on the forward strand.
CCCTTGATAAACTTCCCGTAGTATCTAGTATGTCTTAATGTTGCCCTTAAATATTTAACTATGGTAGGTGGTGGTAGGTTGACGATGATCGTAACCTTGGCTGGATCAACCAAAATTTCATCGCGACAAACCACATGGCCCAATAGAGCTCCAAAAGGTGCAAAAAAGATACAGTTCTTCAAATTTAGGGAAAGTTGATACTGGAGACGACATTCCAGCATCATTCTTAGCCTCTTTAGATGGTATTTTATAGGGCCAAATATTTTCCAGTCATCGAAGTAGACTTCAAGAAATTTATGTATAAAGTCTTTAAAGGCATCAACTACGATTCTAGAAAAAATAACAAGCGCATTCTTAAGTCCAAAGGCATTGCCATATGCTGGAAACATCCCCACTCCATCGTAGAGGTATTCTTTTGTCATTCCTCCTTTGCAATTATGATCTAATGGTAACGCAAAAATCTAGAAGTGAAAGAATACATTTCTTGTCCTCTGATATTATCCAGTGCATCATTTAAATTTCGCATGTTGACATAAATTCTTACTTCACCCACGGTATTCGTATCATGTACTACAATTGGACTAATCCACTATGGTTCTTCGACATGTTCTATAACGCCTTCCTCTAGCATTCAACCCAATTCAACTTTAACATTTTCTTTGTAGTGCATGTTTAATCTATATGGTCGTTGTTTGACCAGTTTTGCATCAGGCCTCAAAGGTATATTCATTTCACTGAGGTCACTAACTATTCCTTTCATCTATGAAAACTTAGTAGGAAACATATCCTGGAATTCATGCAAAAAATCAGTGATCTTCCCCACAGTCTCATCATCCCAATAATCTCCAATATTGGGAAACTTTGGATTTTTAGATGAGCCAATATTTACTTTCTTGATATTAAGTGGACTTAGGAATTGGTTACTACAAATACCAACTCCTTCACTCCATGCATAACTTAAGACTCGTGTATGTTTATATTGATCGAAGCATCATCATTTGATTCTCCTGTAACATTGTAACATTCTATCTAGTGGTGGACTGTCCTACTGCATTGATGGAAATTTGTGGTTGTGACTAATATTTCTTCAAATATATTTTCCTTCATTATATGTAGCACAACATCAATTGTTGGTTGTTCACTTGCGAACTCGAATGTATGGGTGAATATTATGGATAACTATTCCCACTTGACTGTTCTTCTTTACAACTCCACTGATGTATAATGATTCCTTGGTACCATCTCCAATGTGAGTATGAATCGATGAAACCACTCTTGTCACAGATATCCTTACCATGTCATGTGACAATGATCAATATGTTCAACATTACTTTTCAGTCCTATAAACTTACAATTAATATAACTTATCTCTTCTCAAAATCTACTCTCCAACAATATTCTACATTGTAGCCATTCAAATATAAATTGTTTATGTGTATCCTACCATCTAGTGGGCATAGATTTTAGGACAAAGTCCAAGGAAAAAAATCGTTGTGATTCTGTAACTTTCTCTTCAAAATCCACCAGAAAAGACACAATGTTGGTTAATCCTTCATATGTAGGCAGCTCACTTTCCTCGTCTCCTACCTATCGGACATATATTGGGATTCTTGTGCATCTTCACATGGAGACTTCATGCAGCCAGTTCTACCAATTTTCTAACGCGTCACCTGAATAAAATTTGCAAGAGATTACACTCCTCTAACTTAGCTTTCCATCAACTGTTGGATTTATATAATCGTCTCTTGAAGACATGATATTATAAAACTAGTCCAAGTAATTTCCTTGGCCTTTACTATTTACTAGCTTGACATATCTATGCACTTCGAGAGGATCAATTGGTATGACCACCCTTATTTTAGAATCTTCAAATGACAAGATGTTAGTTTTTCAACATTCAAGCTATCATAACATTAGGATATTTAACTGAGAGAACAACAAGCACAACAATCAAACACAAGAGACAATGAACACAATGTTTTTCCTCGGGGAAACCATAAATGGAGAAAACCCTGCAACTTCCTCAGATATAGAATCAGCACCAAAGTAAAACCTCAAAACAGTAAGTGATCTCTTGACAACAGTGACCTTCTTCTTGTATAGCCCCAGTGTCTTCTCTTTCCTCAACTATGCACTACACTTGAGTGTGTATGTGATGTGTGCTAAATAGACAGTCCAGCTCTCTATTTATACTAATCACGGCATGACTAAAACCCTACTAGGGCCGACCTCTCCAAGAGAGTCTAATAACCCTAGTGCCCCGAAACTACGAGGACTTTAACCCTTAGATAATAGGAAGGTTACCCACAATGACTTGACATGACATGTTTACATAATAGATCTTCCCAATCGGAACATTGGGGCATGACATGACACAAGTACATCCTGGAATAAACATTAGGTTACAATAGATAAGAAATACATTGGGTTACATTCTGAAGTTATAATTACATCAACACTCCCTCTTAACTAGGAAGGTATTCTCTCGACACAATTTTCATCACTAGTCTTCTTCTCTAGATCATCTCATCATCTGCATCTTCAAGTAATCTTCATCTTCAATTCATATTCATCTTCAAGTCATCTTCGTCTTCAATTCATCTTCATCTTCGGATTTGGATCATCACTGGACATCATCACTGGATCTGGATCATCACTGGACATCATCACTGGATCTGGATCATCACTGGATCTGGATCATCACTGGATCTGGATCATCACTCGATCTGGATCATCACTACTGGATCATCATCATTGGATCATCACGGGTGCTATCTCATGATTCTTCTCGTCACATAAAGTTCTACAGAGCCAGCCCTTTTTCATGCTGGTTGTATGCCTAGCCTCCATGTAGGTCTTCTTCAGTTCTTATATCTAACACCAAGTTAGAATGGCCCGCCCAGCACTTACATCTAACCTACTTGTCAGAAAGGCACGCCCAGCACTCACATTTGATCATGTAGGAACCAATCCTATAATCACATCATAAAGGCCCAGCACTCACATTTAGCCATGCGAGAACACATCCTGTAACCATGCTAAAAAGGCTCTTCTCTTCCACCCATGTGGGAACACATCTTGCAACCATGATGAAAGAGCTCTGCACTTACATCCACCCATGCGGGAACACATCCTGCAACCATGATGGAATAGCTCTGCACTTACATTCACCGATGTAGGAACACATCCTGCAACCATGATGAAAGGGCTCTGCACTTACATTCACCCATGCAAGAACACATCCTGCAACCATGATGGAAAGGCTCTGCACTTACATCCACCCATGCAGGAACACATCCTGCAACCATGATGGAAAGGCTCTCAACCCTAGGTTGAGGGTTCCTGGTACCTCACCAGGTAGCTCCATTCAAAGAGTGGAAATAGCCCTTATATCTGATCAAGTGGGAACACATCCCTCGATCACATCAAAATGGCCATGCACTCACATATGATCATGTAATAACACATCCTATAGTCATATCAGAATGGCCCTCAGTCCTAGACCAAGTATTCCTGGTACCTCACCAGGCAGCTCCATTCTAAGAATGGCAATAGCCCTTATATCTGATCATGTAGGAACCAATCCTACAATCATATCAGAATGGCTCAGCACTCACATCTGACATGGAAGGAACCAATCCTCTCACCATGACAGAATGGCTCAGCCCTTACATTTGACCTACTCGTCAGAATGGCTCACAGATTCAGCACTCATATTTGACATGGAAGGAACCAATCCTCTCACCATGACAGAATGGCTCAACCCTTACATCTAACCATGGAAGGAACCAATCCTCTCACCATGTCAGAATGGCTATGGGTCTCATCATTTTCCCTTGGAGGAAACCTCGATCTGGAGAACACCAAGATTCTCCCTAAAGTACTCAAACTTCACCCTAGCCAATGGCTTCATCAACACATAAGCTATCTGTTCCCCCATCGCAACATACTGGAGCTTCACTGCTCCTCTCTACACCATATCCCTGATATAGTGATACTTGATCTCAATATGCTTCGACTTGTCATGGAACACTGGATTCTCTGACAACTTCACGCAACTCTGGTTGTCACAATGTATACAAGTAGCATCCAACTGGAGATCAAATAAATCAGATAGTAGCTTCCGCATCAATACTGCCTCACAACTAGTTGAACAAGCTACAACATACTCTGCTTCAATTGTACTAAGTGCCACACAAGATTACTTCTTGGTAAACCAAGAGATCACACCTGATCCCATACTGAAGCAACACCCTGAAGTGCTCTTCCTATCGATGGCACTACCTACCCAATCTGAATCAACATATACCTCTAGGTTAATCTTCCGATTTGCATCGTAATTGAGACCATAATCAATTGTACCCCTCAGGTACCTCAGAATATGCTTTGCAACAATCAAGTGAACATTTCTCAGATCTGTCAAGAACTGGCTCAAGGTGTTCACATCAAAGCAAATATCTGGTCTCGTGTTCGTCAGATACATCAAGGACCCAATCATCTGACGATACATCATAGCATCAACCGACTCTGATGAAGCATCGCTCAATAGCTTCAGGTTCGATGCCATAGGTGTGGCCATAGCCTTGCAGTCCATCATCCCAAACCTCTTCAGGATCTCTACTGCATACTTCCCTTGTCCAAGGAATATTCCATCTGTATTCTGCCACACCTCCATACCTAGAAAATAATGCATCATACCCAAGTCCTTCATTTCGAACTCAGCATCAAGCTTTCTCTTCGTATCAGCAATCAACCCATCCATACCTGTTACAAACAGATCATCTACATATAGTAGGAGCATCATTGGGTTGCCATCTTCAACCTTGTAGTAAAGGTTGGAATCTGCTTTACTTTTGGTAAATCCCAGATTGGATAGAAAGCTGTCAATTCTGCCATACCATGTCCTGGGTACCTGTTTCAAACCATACAGGTATTTCTTCAATCTACACACATGAGACTCCCTATCATGTGTCTCAAAACCAAGTGGTTATTCTACATACACTTCCTCTTCCACTACACCATTCAAGAAATCAGTCTTGACATCCATCTAGTGTATCTTCCATTTCATCACTGCAGCCAGAGCTAGTACTGATATGATGGAAGTGTATCTAGCTATAGGTGCAAAGGTTTCTTTGTAATCTATTCCTTCTTTCTGAGAGAAACCCCGAGCCACAAATCTTTCTTTATATTTTTGAATACTACCGTCTGTAGCATGTTTGATCTTGTAGATCCATTTGGAAGTTACACCTGACTTCCCTTTTGGTCTTGGGACAACATCCCAAACATCATTCTTCATGATCGATTGGTACTCTTCGATCATATCATCCTTCCATTCTTTTTGTTATGCCGCTTCTTCATAACTGGAAGGTTCTTTATCAATGAAATCACATAGTAAAGCTACATACCCAGAGCAAGATCTAGCCCTGTTTCTTTCTCTGTGATTCTCTTCTGGAGCCCCATATCTTTTCGCACCTTGGATAATTTCACGTACCCAAGTAGGTTTCCTCTTATAGGATTCTTCTCCAGAGGTGGATCTACAAGTCTTTGTGGTTCTTCAAATTCTCGATCTTCTTCTTGAATTTCTTTGTTCATGGTTGTATCATGAATTTTGGGTGCTTCTGCTTCTTCAGGTTCTTCAGCAGGCCTCTTTCTGGATTTGTTGTAAGTTGTGTCTTCATCAAATGTCACATCCATGCTGATGTAAATCTTCTTGTACCCTAGGAAATATATTATGTAAGCCTTTGAGATTTTAGAGTATCCCACAAATATACCCTTCTTTCCTGAAGGATCTAATTTTATTCTCTTCTCTCTTGGAATGTGTATTTATACAGGACAACCAAATATTTTGAGATGGCTGACTTCTGGTCTCTTGCTAGAGAAGACTTCTTCAGGAGTCTTGTTCTCGAGTACTCTATGTGGAGTACGGTTATGTACATACACCACTGTTTTGGCAACTTCTGCCCAAATATGCATAGGAAGATCTTGATCATGAAGCATAGCTCTTACAGCTTCCATGATAGTTCTGTTCTTTTGTTCCGCAATCCCATTTTGTTGTGGATTATAAGGAGTGGAAAACTCCCTCTTAATCCCTGATTCTTTACATAGCTCTTTGAATTCATTTGAAGTGAATTCTCCGCCATTTTCTAATTGAAATCTTTTGATCTTCTCTTCAGTTTGATTCTCGATCAAGGCTTTGAATTCCTTGAACTTGTTGAATACTTCATCTTTGTTCTTCATGAACTAAACCCATGTCTTCCTAGAAAAATCATCAATAAAATAAACATAATATGCATACCCGCTTAGTGAGGTTGATGACATAGGACCACATACATCGGAGTGTATGATTTCTAGGATTCCCTTTGCTTTGCTTTTGCTTCTTGGAAATGTCTTCTTTGTATTCTTTCCTTTTGCACATCCTTTGTAGACCCCATCATGTTTTTCTTGGATTTCTGGAAGGCCTTCAACAACTTTGCTTGCAATAGGTAGTGATCTATAGTGCACATGTGCAAGCCTTATATGCCAAAGTCCATTTGGCTCTACTGTGTCATGGACCAATTCCTGTTCTTGATGGCCCTTCAATTTGTACAGACCTCCTTCTTGTTCTCCAATCACTACTTCATCATCGATAGTCTTTCCTTTTTTCCACATGATGACTTGACCATCTATTAATGCAACCCTCATTCCTTTTTCATCTAATGCAGATATGGAGAGAACGTTCTTCTTGAGTCCTGGTACGAACAATACTTCTTTCATTGTCATAGACTTTCCAAAGTCTAGTTTGTAGGAGGATTCCCCACTACCTTTTATTGGATATTGGTAGTCATCTCCTAGCTTCACCTTATGAGGTGATTCATGTTCTAAAAGTTTCACAAAGGATTCCTTGAATCCTGTCATATGCTTGGAAGCCCCACTGTCTATAAGCCAATCAGTGCTTCCATGAGTAATGTTTCACGTAAGAGCATAAATCAAAACATATTCATCATTACTGGAAGAATCTTCACTTTCATATCTGGTTTTCTTCTTGGAAGGTTCATCATCCTCTGCAGCATGAGCATGATGTCTTCTTTTGTTTCCCTTCTTCTTATGAGAGTGAAATTTGTTCTTAGGAAAGTCTTTTGCAAAGTATCCTATTTCATCACATGTATAACATCTTAATCTAGATAGGTCCTTTCTAATGTTATCTTTATGGTGAAAGTTCTTACCTCTAGAGTGATGAGAGTTTCTTGTTCCTTTCTTGGAGTGAACTGTGAAAGCTTGATCTTCACTTCCCATCTTCTCTTCTCGAGCTACTATCCGAGCTTCTTCTTGAGAGTATTCTTCCCATAGTCTGCTGAACTTGACCAACTTCTTTCTGGCACAGATTCCTTGAATGAAAGAATCCCATGACCTAGGAAGGCCATTCAATGTTGTCATCACAATTTCTACATTCTCTACTTCTTCATCTACAGCTTCCAGTTGTTCTTTGATCTGGGAGACCCTTGTGAAGTAAGACTAGATGGTCTCAGCATTCTAGATCTTTACATTCTTCAACTGGTTCCTTAGAGTCATCTTCCGATTGATGTTCTTCCCTTCAAACATATTGGTTAGGGCATCAAACATAGATTTAGGTGTCTTGAGAGAGGACACATGTGGGATGAGGTGGTCCTTGATAGAATCAGCAATGATTCTCTTTTCCATAACCAATTTATTCTTATGTAAGGCATTTGCCTCATCTCCCTCTAGAACTGGAACCTCCTCATTGATATAGGAGTCCAACTCATTTTCTTCCAGGACCAGGGAGATCCTATACTTCCAAGCTCGAAAGTTATCAGCTCCCTCAAGATTTTCGTCTAGCTTGGTATGATGAGACATCTTAAACTAAGAACCTCAAATGGAAATACAAAAGATTTAGATCTTACCAGGTCAAGATGTTAGATCTGGATTTGGAGCTGAAATCCTGCAGTACTGGATCAGAAGCAAATTACAGTTTTTCTTTTCCGGAGTTCTGTCCACCCAAATGCCTTGAAATTTATCCCTAACTTCAATTTTGGGGAGGAGATGAATCCAAGCCTAGGATCACTAAAAAATTCCTCTTCTGTGGAAAGCCCTAATTTTCGGCAATAGTGTTAGGTCCAAAACTGAAAAACCTCATAATTGGATTATGCTTCGACAGAAAGATGCGCCCTAGGGAGAAGAGTTATTCCACCCTAATTTTGCTGAAAATATATGGAAGGAGATCCACAAAATAGGAAGCCCTAGTTTCCGCAGCTACACAGTGTCTTCTTCTCAGGTTAGCTCTGATACCATGTTATTTTTTCAACATTCAAGCTAGCATAACATTAGGATCTTTATCTAAGAGAACAACAAGCACAGCAATCAAACACAAGAGACAATGAACACAGTGTTTTTCCTCGGGGAAACCATAAATGGATAAAACCCCGCAACTTCCTCAGAGATAGAATCAGCACCAAAGTAAAACCCCAAAACAGTAAGTGATCTCCCTACAGCAATAACCTTCTTCTTGTCTAGCCCGAGTGTCTTCTATTTCCTCAACTATGCACTACACTTGAGTGTGTATGTGATGTGTGCTAAATAGAGAGTCCAGCTCTCTATTTATACTAATCCCAGCATGACTAAAACCCTACTAGGGCCGACCTCTCCAAGAGATTCTAATAACCCTAGTGCCCCGAAACTGCGGGGACTTCAACCCTTAGACAATAGGAGGGTTACCCACAATGACTTGACATGACTTGTTTACATAATAGATCTTCCCAATCGGAACATTGGGGAATGACATGACACAAGTACATCCTGTAATAAACATCGGGTTACAATAGATAAGAAATACAAGTGAATACATTCCGAAGTTATAATTACATCAACACAAGATTCTTTTCTTAAAATTAATAATGGTTTGGTTATCTATCACCCAATCAATTACAAAAAGTTCAAGGTATGGATTTGTGTCATCGACAATGTCGATTACTTTAAATTATTCATATTTCCTCAAGACTTCAACTTCAACAGGTACTTAGTTAGTCTACCAATGGGTAGAACCTTCGACTGGTTCGCAAGCCTTATCTGAATGGGAAACCAATCCAACCATGGATTATTCATGCTTTCCCATGTCTGTCTTATCAGTATGTTGACATTTGAGCCCATATTTTATATGATATAGTCAATATCATAATCTCCTATCTGCGTAGTCATTCACAGTTCTCATCTTGTCTTTAGTCTCTTCCCGATATGGTTAAATCTCTTTCCAAGTCATAGGTGTTTTGGAATTTCTTCTATGAGTTCTTTCAATTATGCTACGACATCTCTATCGTGGATTAGTGTTAAACAAATTTTGAAAAAATCGTTCAGCTTACAAACCTTTTTCATTGGCTTTTTCCTAAGTAACTGTTCAAATATTTCGGGCATGGTCTTTACTTGTCCAAATTTCGATGGTTGATTAGAATCAACAAAATCTGTTCACACATCCAAGAAGACTTCCTTCTCCTTTTGGACAACTAATGGGGATTTATTTTGTGTTGCAGGTCACACCTATGGTTGTCCCTGCTGTGTATTCTGGTATGTTCCTATCGCAACACCTCCTCTTGTAAGAAAAGTAATGTTAGGTTCTATTGGCTTAGTATAAATCATCTGAATGTTCTAGTTGATGTTCGGATTCTTATTTTTCACAGGGTTCGGATTTCCCACGATTTGAGCCTTCCATTTCACAATTAATTGAGGACACCGTTCAACAGTGTGATCAAATGCTTTACAGTATGTACATTTTTTCGTAGGACTTTGGAAATCTTAGGAAAAGTGTCATGGATTCCCACATTTATAACATATGACTTGGCCTCTCCTCAACCAAATCCTCCTCCTCCTTGTTGTTGTCCTTGGCCTCGAAAATTTCCACCACCCCTTTGCTGAGGGCATTGTTGTTGTGGCGGATACCGGTTCTATTTATATTGTGGCTGAGTATATTATGGTTGTTGATGTTGCAGTGGTTGATATTGAGCACATTGATATTGAGACTGTGCTCATTCATCTTGCATATGCTCATCATTTTTCATCAAGTAGGTATCAACTGTATTTTCCTGCAGCAGTTGAAGTTCTCTGCAGTCTTTCTCATCATGTTCTACTGATTTAAAAAATTATTGCACACACTAGATGGTGTACTTAAAATATTCTATAAATGCAGAAATTCTTTGGACTTATGGCCCCTAGTCTGACATATCCTACACCAAGGCATCTCTTGGGTGTTTATCGGTTTTGACGCTCCTGCTGCGACGTAATTCATGAGCGTTGAGAAATTGTATTTATGGTGTCCATCTATTCTACATATTGTACACCATAGATATTCTTGAACTTCCTTTCCTTTCTTGATGTCCTGGAGCTGCATCGTGAGATTGGCCAGCCGCGACTGAACTTGCATCATTCCTGTGTTGGTTTCTCCAAACGGTGAGGAATCTAGCTTCATTTCTATTTCCAAGTCCTCTGAATACGAAACAGTCTTATAATGCATCAATGGGATCCAAATGTGTGGAAACAAGGAGGACATGAACCACTCCTTATGTTGTACATATCACATTTGGAAGCTCACTTTGTCCATTAATGTCTTGAATCTCTAGTCAAAGTCCGAATCAGACTTTGGCTTCCTAAAATCATCTATCATTCCAACTCAAATCTAGTTGAGCATTTTCTGGGCAACTCCTACTAGCACTATAGAAAATTTCATGTACGATTTCAGCGCATGACCTCGTAGTGTCATGATCATCTATGATTTCTTGATATTATCATCCTGGATCCATCGCATAGACCATACAGATTCACAGAGAAACCAATGTTTCTCTAGGTCTTCCAAACCATTTCCATTGAATATCGGTAGCTTAATGTCAGTCCCAACCATTGTATTAACTGTTGGTACGGTTGGAGCAAAATTTTTACTAGTCAAACTCCCTTGTCCGATATTTACAATGTTAGTACTACTTGTATTTACAAATTCTCTTGGAGATAAGTCTCTAGATATTATCTTTGGCGATGTACGCGGTGATGTAGGCCTGTTGTATCCACGTTCCAGATATGGAGCTTTAACCGACTCTTATGATTCTTTGTCTCCCTCAGATATCGGTTGATATTCTTCTTCTTTGTCACAAGACCCTTTGTCCAAGTACAATGCAATCTCATGGTATTCTTATTCTCTAGTCGTGCTCCAACTCCCTTTTCCTAATAGAGTCTTTCTTTTCTTTTCAGACTGAAATATTCTTCCACTTCTTAAACAACCAGAATCTAGTTCAGTTCCACTATCTCGAGGGAACATCTCAACTTAGTTTGCATCATTTTTCACATAGTTCTATTGTGACATACCCACCTTTTGTAAACAGCTTCCACTTGTCACATTCATACAATGCATTTTTCACATACAAGAATTTTTATCCACGTCTTTAAAGACGACAAATATCTACCGCATGGTCTTCAAATTTTTCTTTGTTCTGCCTCACTATATGAGGATATTATGTCAACAACAAAATCAGTAATGTATCCCTCCAAGATACTGTCTATGCAAAAATCTGCAGCCCTCAACATAGGGTTGCTAACTTTTTTAATTCACTCAATCAACTGAGGATTCCACTCCTTTGGTTCTCCTCCTTGGAAATTTCTTTCTTGGGTTGCCAACTTAGACAACCGCTCATGCAACACAATGGGGAACTCGAAAAAGAAAATATCGTGGATATTCATATAAAGTTACCAGCCCAACCACTCTGTTGGGTTCCATCGATATCCTTTGGTTTCTTCTCATGTGAATTCTAACGCTTTGAAATCCACCCAATCTTGGATCTTAGGTTTTGTTGGTTCCCACAACATATTTCTCACCAAAATGATTCGAGTCTCAGCAACAAAACCATTTTTTGGATTTTCTCCTTCCTCTTAGGACCCTGACCCAAGTTCAGTTCCTTTTGTTTAGTGCAACAAATCCCAAGATATTGTCCCAACATAGCAAATCCCTTTCGACAACACCTATGACCCAGATGCAGTCTCACCCGAGATATCGCTCTATGCATAACTTCCAAAACCAAGTTTCCGTAGTTGGGTGGGGGTTTTCTGGTACCTCGGTCCCTTACCAAGGTGCTCAAACAATCTCGTAGATGGATTAATTATGCTTATTATGAACAGTTAGACAACAAACCAAGTTCTCTTTTGCAACTACTATAACAACAACCTCTCTGTAGGATAAACATATTCAACTGACAACAACGCGACATATATACATATATTCATTCATAATAAAATCTATAAGCCTTCATTCCATGAAACATTTATACAAATAACTCAAACACATTCAACATTCACGCATATACATAGAATCTAACATGGAAACCCATCAAGGAAAAAACCACAAAGGCGCTCTTCATTTGGCATCAGAAATATATGCACCTTTTGTCTGTGCGCTAAGTTGCAGACTCTGTTCTAAATATTCTTCTCTATCTTTACAGAATATTTCTTCCTCTCATACTCTTTGATCTTCTCTTCTGCTCTCTCCCTACTCAACTCTACTAACAATCCGTGCATAGCCTGGATCGACTCAACTTCACTTACACTTCTGCGCACTCAGTAATAGATTCTTCAACTCATAAGAAATCAACAAACAGTAACAGTCAACAAAATATGGAGAAACTAACAGTATAACAATGAAGAGCTAATAGCAGAGAAGCTAACTTGTATACATCTTGGGTTTCTTCTTTTATAGACTCTTTTACAGACTCGTTACACTCTCTTTAGTTGTCACTTTCTCAGTCGACTTCCTATACTTATCCAACATGATGCCTTTCCTATTCTAGTAACACGTGACAGTAGGCACTAATGGCTTGAATTACAGAGATACCTTCCTAAGTGTGGCTTCCGCCAGCTCTATCCAAAAATGTACTCACGATATTTATGTCCTATCACTTTCTAACCATTATGCCTTACTATCATTTTCCAGCCATTATACCACTTGCATGTATTCTAGTATTGTTATTCTGTCACCTATTTCATTGTCTCCTTCCTTCCTTCTGTCGTGGATTCCTCTTCTATCACGCATCTTCCTTCTTCTTCCTTCCTGTCGTTTCCTCTGTCACAACTCCTTTCTCTTCTTCTTTCATGTCGTTTCCTCTGTTGCAACTCCTTTTTCTTCTTCTTTAGCTCTTTTCCATACTTAGGCAGAATTCTAAGTGAATTCTTCTTTCCTTTCCCTACGCCCAACAATCACAAGGAAAGGTGTCTAAATGTTGAAATTAGAATCGAAGGAAAAATTAGAATTCTCTAACACCATATATAAAGTAGGTTCCTTAGAATAAACGATTATATATAAGTTACTGTGATATCATATTGAATATATGAAAACATGACCAACTTGAATAATTGATTGTTTTAGTTTTCCAAGTTGTATTCGTTTCCTTTAGTTTTGAAACTTCAATTTTAGTGCACAATACCATATAAAATAAAACATATATTTATGAAAGCCACACAAATTACTTGAAATAAATAATACTTGGTTAGAAAGATAGTACTTCCTCTCTTTTACTCTCTACAAAGAAAAAGTGTAATTCTTGATAAATTTTACCACTAATAATATTGTTCCATTTTGAATACCTCGTTAGAGTGTCTAAATCCGGAAGCTTGCCACCTGTACCTATAAGACTGTTTGATCTATTTATAAATTTTATTTTTAAAGTTTAAGATTATTTATGAAACATATATATCATCTTCAACCATGGCAATACTTTTAGACATAACACTGCAAGAATATGATGGATTCATAGTAATATACTCATGTATCCTCCATGTGTACATGACATTAGAAAAATATAAGGTATTCTATATTCATAGTAAAATTGATATGGAACATTTTCATATTATGGAATTTAGGTAATTTTCATCCATATACGCATATTTTACAAAAAGTAATATTGAAGATCCCTTATTTATAATATCATTGAAGCAAAACCACATATGGTAGGAGGGTTACCTAGCTAGTTCTTTTTACGTAAACCTACAAATATGTCTTAATCAAAATGGAGTTCAACATAGTACTTGTTTTTGCTATAATTTCCCTAACTTAAGGGATTGACCTTTGGTCTAAGAAGCCATAACCCACGGACATGTAATTTATCAAAATCACCTGGTAATTGCACCCGGCCTAGGCAACACCAACCCTCAATTGGTTGGATTTTGGGTGTCTCCTTTTTTTTAGAGGAAAAAATACCAGTCTTTGTTATTCATTTGAATCAAAAGACATCATTTACAATCCATATGATGACTGAAAAGTAACAAATCTGCCACATGCAAAAACATATCATGACAGTACAGAGCATCAAAACTAGAAAAAAAGTCTGATCATAGCAGACTTTCCTCATCATCCCTGAATATATCAGGTCAGAAATGTTGATAATATCTGAAGTGAACTATAAACCTCACAATTCAGAGCAAGAACAGCTGGCAGAGTGTACTCTAACTAAATAAGAAATACATCATCAACTGTTGAATCATAAGCTAAATAATAAAGAATCAGCTAATCTCAAACAGATCAAAACAACCTTGGTACATAGCCAAACCATCCATAGTTTCTGAAAAAGAAATAGAACCCATATCCATATGCAAAGCTTTTTTTGAGAGTTCATCTACCAGCGAATTATGCTCACGAAAGGTGTGTTTAAAGATCACCGGAGGGGCCAAGTGAATCATATATCTTATGTTGGAACACCAGTGCATCAAAGATGGAACATCAAGTGCTGAAATTCTGTTAATCCAAGAAATGATAACAATGGAGTCACCATATATCAATTGAATAGGAATTCCCATCAATAAACCGACTCTTAGAAGAGCCCAAAGAGCCAACAATTTTGCTCTGGTATTCATGCTTCTACCACATCCCATAGAAAAACTGAAGAAGTGAGAGTCATTGATGAAAATAACAAAACCTGAGCCTCCTATATTTTTCGCAGCAGCTCCATCAAAAAACCCACAAGGAAAGCTTTTTAAAGGAGCAGGACCAAGAGCACGGGGATTATTGATAAATATCGGCACAGGGAAAGAATTGACCAATCCTTCAATGCTGGAAATCAAAGCTGAGAAGGATGGAATCTTGTTTTCAAAAATACTATGATTTCTAAAGAGCTAGATTCCCCAGAGAATAAACATAGGAAGGTATCTGAAAGGATCTGATCCCGAAGTAGAGATAAACCAACTGTCCAAAAAAGAATGGACTGAGCTAGATACAGGGAAAGAACACTTGAATTTAGCTGCAAAATGATGGAAGATGCTAACAGAAAATGGGCAGCAGAAAAATAAGTGAGGAATGTCTTCCATATTATCCTTACATAGAATACATCGACTGGGACCCATGAAACCTCGATCTTGCAATTGATCCTAGGTTAGAATCTTTCCTCTTATCAACAACCAAATGAAGCATTTTATTTTTAGAGGAATATTCAACGTCCATAATATTTTCAGAACAGAATCATTAATCTCCGAACAGATATCAGAGAAGATGCATTTATATCCTTCAGCAGCTATTAGAGGACCAGTATATTTATTGTGAGACCAAGAAATAGAATCCTTTTGGTCATTGAGACGAATGCAGCCATATTCCAGTCCTCTAATAAAATTATCCCAGGCTGTCTTCCATTCTCCAATGAGCTCAAGATCTTCAGATGAGAACCAATAACCAGTGGCAAATGAAGTTTGATTCTGGGCTTGAGCAAGGGTGCATATGCCAAAGTCTTCTAAATAATCTCTTAAATCTCTAGGCAAAACAAAAGAAGATCCCATACCAATGAAAGGATTTGCACCTATATTGATAGACTCACCATTCCCCACTTTCCAAATGATACCTCTGCCAATCCAAGATAGGATGGAGATGAAGCCCCTCCAGATAATTGAGGCATTCCTAAAAATGAAGTTCTTATCCTTGAACCATAAATGCAGAGGTTTATTTTTCAGATATTTAACAGAAATGAAGAGATTCCAGATTCCCTTGCCATTTAAAGCAAGCCAAAATCTTTTCATCCTCAAAGAAAGACTGAAACTAGGAGGGTGCTTGATTCCCCAACCCCCATGAGAGGTAGGGCGAGCCAAAAGGTGCCAATCCACAAGATGGAATTTTTTAGTCTTGGATGAAGAGCCCCACAAAAACGAAAAAATCAATTTTATGAGTTTATCTAAAATAGAGGTTGGAATCGGAACCAAAGCCATCCAATAAACAGGCATGCTTGATAAAACCGAACGAATAAGGACAAGTCGGCCTCCCAAAGAAAGAAATCTATTTGTCCAATGAGAAATTTTATTTTCAAATTTTGAAACCAACCAGAGCCAATCCTTAACCAAATAGCCTGATGGTTTCAGAAAGTATCCAAGATAACCAAACCCTTTCCGAATATCATCCACTTTGAAAGGAAGAATATCAGTAATTCTGTGAAGAGTGCCCTCATTCAGATCATTATGGAGAAAACTTGATTTGTTTACATTAATACTCATACCAGAAGCCTCATAGAAAATATCCAGAATGGCGTTGAAGGCTAACCATTCCTCAAAAGAACCCAGGCCAAATAAAATCACATCATCTACAAAAAGTAAATGGGTGAGAGAAAGTTGATGAGAATTTTGGGTGTCTCCTACCAACTATATCATCCATAAGTGTAATTCAACCCGATTCTTCCTACTAACAAGACTCATACCTTACCTGAATGAGATAGCATGAATTAACATTTCAACATAGTACTAACAACAGTGAGTGCCATAAATTTTGTTGGGAATGGTACACCATTTTTTTAAATTATGGAGCATGTTAATCTAAACATGGAAATTATAGTCTCATTCATGAAATTCCTCAAATAGATCAACTTGTGTCGTCTCCATCATATGGTTACAATACTCACCATACATCCATTTTGATAAGCATCATCCTATTCTAGCGGATGAATTGGTTTCTATCGCCTTCTCTATTGATTATCTCAATAGGATTACCTTCAAATTAGGATTACCTTCAAATAGGAGTTTGAAGTGTTGTTTCATCATTATTTCCTATATGGACCCTAAATTTAGTATACCATTATATTTTTCTTTAAACATTGAGAAATATTGACTTCACTATCACCATTAAACTTTTTGAAGTTCCTATTGCAACAACAATAGTTGCATTTTCCCTGTGAGTACTTTGGATATCTAGTTTTACTAATTTGTTAAATCATGGAATTTTTTGATACATTCTCTGGGGTATTTGCATGCTTAGTATCTCAATAACCCAACTAACTTGTTTCTTATCTTATTTTTTCATATTTTACCAGTCAATACATGATTATGTAATCGTTGTTTTTTTTCACCATTAAAACTTAATTGTGTTACTAGAATATTCTCTAACTATCTCATTAGGATTCATGTACCTAGATTTTTATTTTGTGTTTTGATTTAAACTCTCTAAAAGGTTTCCATCCCATTGAAAACTGCTACAACTTCTAGTTGCGCCGAGAGGCGCTCTACATCCCAATATGGGGAAGATCTTGTAACATGATGTAATGTTAGTAACATTTGTAACATGTTGGCAAAAAATAATAGCGATAGTGAATATTATGTGAGAGATCTTGTGACATGATGTAACGTTAGTAACATGTTAGCAAAAAATAATAGTGATAGTGAATATTATGGGAGAGATCTTGTAACGTGATGTAACGTCTGTAACATTTGTCACATGTTGGCAAAAAATAATAGTGATAGTGAATATTATGGGAGAGATTTTGTAACACAAAATAAAAAATAATATCACTTTAGTAAAGTTATTTTTATTAATCAAAAATAAATTCTCTAATAGGCCAAAACAAATGTCGGCCACAAAAACAATCTAATATGGGGGAGATCTTGTAATATTCCTACCTAACAAAACAATAAAAAAGTAAAAATTTAATTATCCGTAAAAAAAATATGTGGGTCAAGAAAAAACACAAAATTGAATTATCCGCAAAAAAATGTTGGCATTGCACATGGTTTAAAAACGATGTGCACATGGTTTTAAAACCATGTGCAAGGAATTCTAAACAACCCATGGTTTTATTGTACATGGTTTAGGAGGCTTTGCACATGGTTTTTAAACCATGTGCAAGGCCTCATAAACAACCCATGGTTTTATTGTACATGGTTTAGGAGGGCCTTGCAAATGGTTTTAAGACCACGTGCAAGGCCTCCTAAACAACCCATGGTTGTAGGAGGCCCTTGCATATTGTTTTAAAACCATGTGTGGGGAAATGATGCAATGTTAGTTCCAAACAAAATAAAAAATATTATATGTCGGCCATAAATAATATTAAATATTAATAATAAAAATATTATATGTGGACCTTAAATAAAAATATGTGTCTTTTGGTTTGAATCAAATCAATGGATTCCTAAGAAGAGGTTTGCAACTTGAGAGATTTGATCCATCTCGATACTTGATAGAGCCTAGGATTTGGATTGACGCTGGTAATTATTGAAACCCAAGAGGATATAAGGTCTTGTGATATCTTATTAGATTCTATCCTTAAACTTCTTGAAAAAAAAAATTCTATCCTTAAATAATCTAAGTTATTTTGTACATGTGTTACAATAACAAAAAAATGTATATAAATTATAAAGTGCAATATAGATCAAAACCATGAGTATAATATTGATTAAGAAAATGTCATTAAACATTAATTAAATTTTCACAACTATATGCCCTAAAATTCTCTCTAGTTAGACACACCAAAAATGTTGGAAAAGGGGTTGACGTGGATGTAGATGTATCTTTTTTTCGTACATATCATTGTGATTTTTTCTAAATTATGATCATATTTTTCTCATCCTCTCTTTAGCCTTCTCTCACACTTCATCTTAATTTTTTCTAAATTATGATCATATTTTTCTCATCCTCTCTTTAGCCTTCTCTCACACTTCATCTTAATTAATTTATTAATAATCATATATTCTTCCATGATTTAACTTAACCTATTGGGCAAATGAAGACTATTATATTTTGATTTCAAACAAATTCTTGGTTTTCACAATAACATAGTAATCATGTATGAGTTGGCTCACATTTGTGCTTTCCATTTATTTTGTTTGTTTTTTTTTCGTTTCTCGTTATAACAATACTAGGATCAATCTTTTCCGTTAACTTGAAAATATCTCAATTGAATGCTTAATAAACTCTTGTTTAAAATTGTATCAAAAATACTTGGATCAATCTTTTCCGTTAACTTGAAAATATCTCAATTGAATGCTTAATAAATTCTTGTTTAAAATTGTATCAAAAGAGCTCGATTGAGCAATCCGCAAACTCTTAATCTTTTCCATTTTAGAAATAGCTTTTTCATTAAATTTTGTATCCAATAGCATATCATTTGCACAATTAAGGTTCGATATTAAAGTTATAAATTATTTTCTTCTAAAAATGATAGTTAAATTATTTTGCCATAATTATGAAGGGAGCCAAGAAAAATTAGTAGCATAAAATTTTATTGAACAACAATACTATAAAATCATGTGGTTTACACGTGGCTGTTTACTCTTCCAAAAATGTTTCTAGTTTTTCATTTTTTTTGGATAGGATTAAAAATGTTCTTCAAATATTAATTTCACAAGTTTGTTTCCATTAACAAGTTTTCTATCATGGTGTCTTGTAAAACATGAATAAAACGATCAACCCTTGATATGATAAAGAGTGAAATAATGCTAGAAAATTCATTGCGAATGCTTCCAATGAATCCTTAAAAACTCACAAGATCTATAGATACAAATCCCTAATAAAAGGAAAAAATAGTATTGTATAAAATAGAAAGCAATAAGATATTTTTCACCTCTTTAATGTAGATCCTAAGAAATACTATAAGTAAATTCTAAGTTGTAGAACTAAATAAAATAATCTAATTCCCTTGAGAGATTCAATTCCTACCTTAAAATGCTTTATAAATACCTTATGTCATGAACAATGTTCAAACCATTTCTAGAGAGGAAGAAGCATTTCTCCTTAAAATACATACATTATAGGCTTAAGCAACTTGAAAAAGGGAAAGGTAAGGAATATGAAGTATACTAAGCATAAATATTAAAAATTGGCAGGATTATATACTCATCCCTTACACCCATAGGCTCTTCAAATTGACAATCAAGTAGGGTTTCCAAAAACCTTGGACATAAAATCTCATCGTTCCTATTTTTAGAAGTAGAGATAAAAACAATGCATTTTCTTATAGGATCATGATGATTATCTGTCTCTTAGCCAAATTATATGGAATTATTGTATAAAGAAGATCAACATATGGCAATAAAGTAATAGAAAAAGAGCTTAAGGATAGGAAATATTTTGAGGCTATCATTCAACTATGGACCACCTTATTACTCTTGGGATGATTTCTATGGAGTGTCACAATAACAAAACCAACCATTTTTGTTTCTTTGTTGACTTTAGAAAAGAATTTGACAAAGTTCCCAAAACTAATTTGGAATATATTAGAAGAGCTAATTTCAGTAACTTTCAAGTTGAGAGTTCAGTGCGATAAGCTCATTCGAAAAGGTTATTCCCAAGTTTAGGAATTATGGGTGATGTTTAAAAGAAATTAATCGTAATGTAGGAGTAAATCAAGGTTCCCCTGCCCCCTACCATATTTTTTATTTGCATAGACAAGCTAGAGGTTTGTTTGGAAGAGGCATAGTGTGTTCCCACAAGTTATGCTAGTATAGTCATGATCCTTATTCTCTATGTTGATTTATTGTTCTTGTGGAAAGGAGTTCCTATGATCTCCAAGAGAAATTAAATATTCTCAAGGATTTTTCGTCTAGTATGGGTATGATTGCCAACACTGAAAAATAAAGGTTATAATAACTAAATCCAAAAATATCACTTCTAATGATTTCATATATGAAAATAACAACTTGAAGGAAGTGTTTTCAAACAAATATCCCAGAATTAGTCTTTATTATAAGCTTAACTCTAACTATAGGATAGTGAAAAAAAATCATTGAGGGTAAAAATCTTATTATGGGCTTGAAATTAGTTGTAAACTAGTAGACCTATGGATTTGGGATAGGAAGAAACTCTTCTTTGAGACTCTCATCACTCTTGTTACCTTTTATGGATGTGAATTTTGGGGCTAAATCATTTATAGAGAATCATGGAGAATGACAAATCAAATCCAAAAGAAATTTATAACATATTATCTCAAAATTAAAGGTAATATACCTTATCCTATCCCCCTCATAAAAGCTGATTTCTCCCTAATTGAGAGCAAGGCTATGGCTAGGTACTTAATGTACAAAAACAAGATAAACAACATGGGAGACAAAAGGATTCCAAATATTCTTTCATAATCTAGCCAAAACCACCTATGACTTAAGTGAGGTTGGCATAAAGATTCTTGGGTTGAGGAAGAGATCACTATTTAAATTATTATTACATCTAAAATTTAAGGAAATTATGTGGTGCAATAAAGAGTTAGCAAATAAGAGAAAATTAAGATATTATAAGTACATGATCAACATTAATCTATAATATCAAAAGGATGTCTCTATTTTAACTAGCTTAATCAAGAAAATAATCATTTTTAATATTATATTAAGCTCTCATGAGATCCATAGTCAAACGGGACTATTCCTAAAATTCCATGGGATGAAAAAATTTGTCATCTTTGTGACCAATAGGGTTGAAGGTGAAAATCACTTTCTCAAAGAATGTCGTAGGTACAACCACATTAAAGCACTTTTTAAAAATATTTTATATAATATCGAACTTCCAAACCTTTTAGTGCATCACAACTATCTTGATTTTATGTCACGATACTCATTTAAATATCGGCAATAAATATTTACTTCTATTTGCTTATGATTTCCCATTATGAAGGAGATATTGAAAAGTTATATAAAATTACTAATGTAAATATCTTTTATAAATATTTATTTTTAATGTATATTTTATCAACCATTAATTACTTATGATGTAGATTTTATCAACCATTAATTAAAAGTAAATATTTTGAAACGTAATATATCTCCATGCACCGAAAGCAAGCCAAATTTGCCAATGAGATTTGAAAGAGGTTTGGGATAATTGGCTTGAAACTGTCTGCCTTCCTGTCGCAGGAATGTTTGTTGAATTTTGGATCGACGGACACAACAATATGAGATCTTACAAACAAATTTGATCTGAGAATCCCTCCATACCTGTCTAATTTGTGTTAACATTTCACATATAATTGGAGTTTATTAGTATATACTATAAATCTTCCCAAATATGCTATGGCTCAGCATCAATCTACAATATATGGAATGCGAGCCAATGTAAAAATTAGCTTTACCTTCGCTCTCGCTCCTGAATGTATGTACTGGCGTGGTTGATGGGTGGAATTAATGCCTCAGAAAAAGCTGATGTTTTCTCCAATCAATGGCTGCAACATGTAGCCTAGACCGTCGACCCTCCACAGTATTTTGTAGAGCTGAGCACCCAAACCCACTACCCATGAATATTTAAGGGTTTCCGCCATGGTCTCCATTTTTTTGTTTTGTTTGTTGATTACTGTACTTGTTGCACCAAGAAAAAAATAAAAATAAAATAAAATAGCTTTTTATCATTTTACCGTGAAAAAACAATAAGACATCCATTATTCCATACCAGGTAAAATGTCAACGCTCCAAACAGTGCAACATAAGATTCAAAGCAACGTAATAATCGCTTATTATTTTATTTATTTTATTTTCAACCTTCCAGATGTTTTTCATAAATAAATCATTTTGAACGTTGAAAATATTTTTCATAAAAAAGGACAAAAAGTGGGACCCAGATAAATTAAGATTTTAAAGATAAATGCATTGCTAAGATTTTAAATCTAAATACATTACTATGTAAAGCAACGTAATAATGGCTTATTATTTTATTTATTTCATTCTACGTTTCAGATGTTTTTTTATTTTATTTTAATTATTTTATTTTTTACTTTATTTATTTTTAAGTAAATTTACTTTATTTATTTTATAAATAAAAGTTACTATATAATGTCATCTCATATAGTGACGTCTCTTTTCTAAATAAAATTTATTTTTTTATAATGTCTTTGTAAGTAAACTTTACTTTATAATATGCTCTCATATATTACATCTCTTTTCTAAATAAAATTTATTTTATTATATGTCCTTTCATCTAGTGACATAATCCATGAGTATGTTGGATATTTATATCTAAAATGCAATGATTATTGAAATAATTTTATAATTTAGTATGTGTTTTGATGTTTAAATACTAAAAACATTAGTCAAAATTAACTTGGTTTAAGTTGTTTTTAAATGGTTTAAGTTGTTTTTAAAAGTAAACTTTTATATACATTGTAATAAACATTTGCTTTACTGAAAACAAATTAAACCTGTCAATTTTTATATACTAAGAAGGGGGAGGGGGAGCTAGGGTTTTGCGGGAATGGAGAAGGGCCTCATCAAAGGGGGAGTTGTCTAGCATCTTCGGGTGACTACAATTGAACAGTTTCATTGTTCAATTTTTTTCATCTTTCCACATAATGTTCAAAAAGAAAAAGAAAAAAATACTTAAATTTTAAACCCTATAGTTTGGAGTTAGGGTTTAAGGGTGAGTGTACAAAGATGAGGGACCTTTTAGATGAAATGGTAGAGTGAAGTCAATTACTCTTGATCCATAAAATAGAAATGATCCCAAGCAATCCCGACCCTGCCAAGCCTATTCCCAAGGCTGCCATCATGCATGCCAATTAGCCTAGTCCCAAGGCTGCCAACATGCATGCCAATTAAGATAGTACACAAAAATGCGCTCCTGTTTTACCTTGCAAAAACGTGCTCTTGTTTTACCTTGCAAAACACGCTCCTGTTTTGCTTCAATAAAATGCGCAAAATTGGGGGGTCCTTAGTGGTAAGGGGAGACATAGGGATGTGTGTGTGTGTGTGTGTGTGTGGGAGAGAGAGAGAGAGAGACAAAGATAGAGTGGAAGGGGGGGGTCCTTTGTGGGATGGGGTGACCTGTGTATGTGTGTGTGTGAGAGAGAGAGAGAGTAAAAGGTGTGTTACACAACAGAATTTCAACCCAAAATATGACACCTTACATGTCTAAATTTTGACACTTCTCTGTCGCATTTTCAACACATACACTTTTTTTTGCCGTTGGTGGCATAAGGCCGGATATTCGACGGCCTACCAATGTGGGTCGAAGATCCGACACACCATGGTGTCGCCTATTCGACAATTTTCTCTTCCAAAGTGTCAATCAAAACTTGCATAAACCGTCGGAAATCCGACGCCATCCGACACTTGAAGAGTCGGCCTTCTGACGGGCAGACATTAGAGGAAATTTCAACCCAAAATGGGCCTCCTAAAAAAAATTAATAAAATAATAGTTAAAATAATAAAATAATATTTATTAATTTTGGAAAAAGAAAAGAAAAAAACTACTTTTTTGTTTGTATTTTCGACATATCTCCCTGTGTTTTTACTCAAATTTCGATCGAGAGAACTCGTTGGATGCGGAATTAAATTCTGCATCCAACGAGTACCCACTCGACATACTTTTGACGGACCCCACTACCCCAAAAACAAGAAATACCTGAAAAAATGTGATGATGACATCATCATCACATTTTTTTAGGTATTTCTTGTTTTTGGGGTAGTGGGGTTCGTCAAAAGTATGCCGCATCATCACATTTTTTCAGGTATTTCTTTTTTTGGGTTAGCGGGGTCCATCAAAAGTATGCTGAGTGGGTACTCGTTGGATGCCGAATTTAATTCCGCATCCAACGAGCTCTTTTGATCGAAATTTAAGTAAAAACACAGCGAGATATGTCAAAAACACAAACAAAAAAAGTAGTTTTTTTTATGATACCTATCCCCAAATTTATATTAAAAAGCTATTTAAGACCTATATGGTATTTCAAATTTAAATCAATTTCATTGGCTAACACATGATGACATGGAATTTGAGTTAAAGTTAAAAGGCCCATTTTGAGTTGAAATTTCCTCTAATGAGTGTCGGAGGAATGGCGATGCTGTCGGTGTTTTTATCCAGAAAGTGTTGGATGTTCGACGCCCTCCGACACTTGAAGAGTCAGCCTTTCGACAAGAAAAAGGGTCAGAGGCATGGCGACGCCGTTGGATATTTGACTCAGCACGACACTTGAAGCGTCGGTCATCCGACGGCCTGAAGCATCAGATTCATGACACTGCCGTCGGAAGGTTTCGTCGAAGTGTCGGAAGAGTGTCGAAAAAGCGACGACTATTGGTAGATTTAACAAAAAAAAAATTTGAAAGATTTGACTTAGATATAGCGATTTGATAACAAGTGTGGGCGGGGGAGTTGGTGGCTTACAGAGGAACTTTCTCTAGCAAAGCGTTCAACCTTCCCCTAGGCTAAATTGTTGTACGTTAAAGCAGGCTCCTCCCAGGCACAATAACAATTTTGCATATGGTCCCTCAAAGCAACGATTTGTCATGCATGTGGGCTCGGGATTTGGTGATTTGAGAAGTAATTTCCTTCCCCAGCAAAGCCTATTGTCCTTCCAAACTAAATCGTTCAGCTTCCAATGCACACACATCATCATGCAAAACAATTTGCTTCTACTAGCTCACATAACTATTTAACTCTAGATGGCAACTCCAGATTGGATGTTCATTGATGCTTTTACTTGTCTTTTCTTCCAAAAGGAATCATTGTGTGTGTTTGTGTCTATCTTCTATGAAAGACAAAAATTTACCTTCCCAAAGCTAAATCACTATGTATCCTTGCTCAACTGCCTTTCAAAGACAGCGATTCCCTCTGCTGTTACTTAGATAGAAAAATAGTGACAAGTGGATCCCTGGGAGAGGCTGGAAATGCAGGAAAAACATTGATCTCCCTTATAACCCAATTTATCCAAATTTATCATGCATTTCCCTTTGTAATTTATTATATAGGATTTCCATTTTTATGCTTTGTGTTGATGTTGTGTTTTCTACAGGCTGGGAGCATGAGTTTATAGTATCCAATCCTTTTGCAGCTAATGCATCCCTTTATTTTCCTGGAGAGATGGCAACAGAGCTTTTATGAAAGATTTATTTATAAGAAGACCAATGATTGGTCGGTCAATGCCTTTTATGCAATGAATGGAGTCTATGAAGGCTTTGGCTACTAAAACAAATATATCTTGAAGTCAAGATATCTCACGGTCTAATAATAAAGTATTTGCCGAAAGAAGCGAAACTCTATAAGGCTTCACAATTGCTTTTTACTACAAGCAAACATAATGTTCTATTATAACCAGCATCGGTGGCTAAGTATTAAGCACAACGATTACCATCTAACTACTTTGTATTAGCTATTATGCACGGAGCAAGGAATGCCTTATTGTCTATGACTTTGTACAAAGAGGTAATCTTTAAGAGGGCCTTCATATTGAAGAGCATAAACCAATGATTCCATATAAATACTGGTTTACAATGGCTGTGGAGTTGTAGGAGCATTATATTGGCCCACTTTTGACAAGCAAAATGAGGCCCACAAAAAAATTGATCACAAAAATAAATTGTATGTTTTTTCAAAGTTTTTGCTTAAAACTCCTACTCTAGCTTTGTTAATGCATTCTAATGATGTTAGTAAGTTATGGCATGATATGTTTGGGAATATTAACTTACGTTAATTGCATCAATTAATCAAACAAGACGGGATAGTGGGGTTTCCACCTTTATCCTTCTTAGATGGAGTTTGTCCAATATATCATCTTGGTAGGCACCTTGAAGAGAGATTTGAGAAAGGAAAGGCTAAGAGAGCCACATCACTTCTTGATTTTGTGCTCGATGACATTACTGGTCCCTTTCCTCACCTATCTATGAATAAATAAATATACGTACTTAGTTCTAACCTTCATTGATTACATCTCTATATACACAGGTGTCTACTTCTTAAATTAGAAAGCTGATGTGTTTGCTTTTCTTCGAGATTTTAAAGCTCTTGCAGAGAAACAATCTGGTAAGGGGATCAATATCCTTCACACAGATAATGGTG
This sequence comes from Pseudotsuga menziesii, assembly GCA_001517045.1. Classification (NCBI taxonomy): domain Eukaryota; kingdom Viridiplantae; phylum Streptophyta; class Pinopsida; order Pinales; family Pinaceae; genus Pseudotsuga; species Pseudotsuga menziesii. Next base: position 399,977 of record LPNX010354486.1, read on the forward strand.
TATATTATTCCAATAAATATGTAAATAATCTATATCCTTTTCATTTACAGTTTAGTATGGTATGCTTCTATATATCCTTTTCATTCTAGAGCACACAATCTGCCGGTGATCATTGAATTTTATACATCAAAATAATCTAATTAGTGTTTTAGATATGATATATTTTCACTCAATATGTCCAAATGAGTGATGATATAGAATCATTTTGTCAAACATACAAATAAAATGCATGCTCAAGTCCAATTCAACCGAAGGACTAAAATATAAAATATAAGTAGTTTAGGGTTGCCCAATGGAGATATAAATCACTTGAGAAGAACTCGGGACAATAATGGATAGAAAAATAATTTAGTTGTCAATTAAAGATAAGGGCCAGAGAGAAGTTCTGTTATTTACAAAGAACTTCATAAACGCAACAAGTGCAAAAAACATAATTTCACTCTATGATTGTTTAATAGAAGAGACAGGTGATTGTCTTTGATCCTTTAAATAGTTGTTAGGATTCTGGTAAATGTATGCTTGCTTGTCCTTTTATGACTGGTTGAGAATCTATAAATGTTTGTGAATTCCTCTTACAATTACAATATTGAATCATGTGGAAGCACCATTATCTGCAAATCAATGGATCTAGCAAAATATTTCATGCAAAGAATATGCTCCGATATAGGCTTGCCTATGGATTCACAGGGGAAACTTATCAAATATATTACTATTTCTTCTTTGGATTTATGGTAAATGATGGGTGAATTCTAGGGTTTCATGCACATGCATATTGATGCTAGCATTGTTGGAAGAACACAAGCACAAGGAGGATCTAGGGTTTTCTTGGTTGCTCCATTGGTAAAGTTTGGTGAAATTATGCTTCTATGGATTGAATGGTGGTCGTGATGCTGCGTTTTCTCTGAATTAGGGATTTTTACCACCTTTTGTCAACTTTTACATGTTATAAAATATCCTCTTGAAGGATTTTTCTCTTGTTTGTCCTTAGATCTCTAAATTTTTCCCTAATTAGGATCCTCCAACAAACCCTAGAGGTTGCTTTTTGAAGTCCTAGTTGGTGAGGCTTAGGGAAATATTCTAAGAGGGAGGCTGATCACCATCCCTCATGACCTTGGGTTTGAAGTAAATTTCACAAAAACACTAAGATTTGTCATTTTGATCAAAATGTAGTATTTCATGTGTAAATAGACGCATTTGCGTGATTAGTGTAGTGTTAGATTAGATCTTCGTTTTTATAAACTAGAAAACCTTAGAAATTTATAAAATTCAATAATCCAAAAATAACAACAATTTTCAAATTATAAGCCACCCTCAAATTTTAGTTTGCCTATTTAGCCCTAGATCCTCTAGTGCGTCACCTATATTCTTGTCTACATCCATGAACTTGAGAAGCAACCAAAAAAAACCAGTCAAAAGTCAGAGTTAGGGTTTCATATTTGACATGTTTCAAGGGTTGGGATAATTTGGCCTTGATAAAAGGTTACTTTATGCCTTACAACAGCCCCAATTAATTGTTTAGTAGGGAAATTTAGGGACTCTTTCCTTACTGATCAGTGTTACTATCATTTCTAGCCCTAAAACCTATCAAAAAGACCTGCAAAATCAACCAAGTTAGGGTCATATCTGAGTTATGGGGAAATCTCAACAATATAATTGAATTCTTCCTTACAAAAGCATTCTTTTCAGGCTAAGGAGTGCTTGTATAAACCCTTAAAAGGATGGTTAACTCAGCTGGTAATTCATGTTGATATACAATAGTATTTACAGTTAATCTAAATGATGATAATAATGCCATGTGATGATATGTGATGGTTGTTAATACTTACACTTGCTAGCTGATAAAATTGTCTACTAATGTTGATTTCAAAGAAAAGTGGTTTAAATGACAATACTCTGTTGGTTATGATTCTAAAATAGCTTTTTCTGCCCTATATCCTTGGTGTGGCTATGAAACACTTATGCTTTACAACAATATCATATCGTGCACAGACCTAGAAAACACCACTAACTTATACAAGAAATTTACAAAAGATCAAAGGTATGCATGCTTTACCGATGGACCAGCTAGCAAAGAAGTTCCAAAATCTACAATAGAAACACAACCTCCAACATAGAAACCTGCAACAAAATGTTCATAAAATGCCATCAATATTTTCATAAGATTCCTTAAGAAGCAATCATGTGCCCAATTGAATAAGATGGACTGTATGTTGACCTGTTTATTGATCATTAATGAGGAAATCTCCCATGTCAAACTGAAGGAAATAGAAAAATCGATTTATTAGAGTATATTAATCCCATGACATACCTACTAGTAACTATATTGACTCATACAATTAACATGGTATGCATGTGTTTATCCTTAAATACGATCAATATTAAACCTGGAAAACTAACATGATTCTACTACATACCTTACATAATTATACCTTGATTTGTGGATCTTCACACTATCTTCTTATGCTTTACCTTTCAAAACATCATTCAACATACTTCATTTTTTGTCTTGTTGCAATAGTTTCATGTTAGGACCCATCAAATATATTTATGTTTGTTTATGAAAATAACAAAACCAATCTAAATAAATACAATTCTATTACAATGTAAATTACAATACTATTCAACTATTCAAGTAAATTAATTGTTAAGAATGTATGACCTGATAAAACATGGATAACCAAAAATACTATGTATATAATCCCATTGATCTAATCAAAACTCCATTTATTTCCTCTTAACTATGGAAATTTTTCTCAACGCTATCTGTAACAAGTTCCAATGGAGGAGTCAAATAGCAATAGTGAAAAATACACAATAAAAATGTAGAAATAGATGTTTTTTAATGTATTCTTCCTTACCATTCATTAAGCTCCTCTCTTTTTTGAGAATAATTGAATATTCTCTACTAAATAGGACGAACCACGTGAAGGTGGAAGCTATTATGGCCCCCCCCCCCCCCCCCCTCACATCACTCTTAACTCCCCAAACCCAATGCATATACTTTCAAATAAAACTTTATTTCACTATTTCACAATGCAAATAACAATGCATCTACAATGCAAATTATTTCACTCAATAGTTGAAAGATGCTTTCATTAAATCATTCTTTAAACCATTCATTAAACCATTCAATCATTCAACAGCTGAAAAAACCATTCATTAAACCATTCATTAACTCATTCATTAAAACATTAATTTAGTCAATGGCAGAAAAAAAATCAGTAAACCATTCATTCAAACATTCATTCATGAAACAGAGGAAAAAACCATAAAAAAAAAATTTATAAATAAAAATTACTCAAAATTTATTTAGTCACTTTTTTTTACTTTTCTTCTCTTTAAATATTTAGTTAGAGTCACATATTCGGGAATCTGATCATTGGTATCCCTACTAGTCTACTCGCAAGGTTGAACTTTAGGCGAGGGGCGATGAATTTCTGCAATAATGTCAAAACCTTGTATTAATATATTTATATTTTGATAAATACGAGTAATTCATTTAAAAAACATTACGAATGTGTGTTTTTACCTGCCATGTGCAGATCAACATGTTCAACATTATCTCGTATTGGTCCAACCTGTTCTGTGTTATGATCTACAGCTACATGCTCTGGAGTTCAATTGTGTAGAATTATAATTAATGTTCATCATCTGTAACGGTCTATAAAAAAGAGTAGCACATTAATAAATTCATTACCAGGATGAGAAGCATGATCGTTGTTTGGTTGGTCATGTACTACATCCTCGACATGGATGGGATCATTACATTCCTGCACAAAAAGGAATAAATAATTTATGTTAGTTTATTTATAAGGAACAAATTGCATGAGCATTAATAAATTATCATTTTACTATATAGTTTTCACATATTTGGGCACCAGATGGATCAGCAAAATATCGTGCAGTATTCCCAGACAAGCTTCTCTGGTGTTCAACAACAGCGTCAAAGCCCTGTTCGAAGCCAAGCTTCATGTAATCCGCACTGTGCAATTCTTTGAACTGGTCGGCCTTCATATTTGCATGATGTCATTAATTTTAAAGCATTTTGTCAGAACAAAACAAAAATAATAATCTGTATGATATTTGGATGTGGATTCGAGTTTTGCGATACTTACATATCAGGCCGCCAAGTTGGAGTAACCACCAGGCCCAAGCTTGTGTTGGCCAATTTTTCAATTCTTACCTTTGTGGCCTTAGATGTGTTCGAGAGCCTAATTAAGTTTTTAAATACATTAGTCGATGTACCAAAATTAATATCAAAACTAGTAATACTAAGGCTTACCACTACATTTTGGAATGTATTGCATACCTCCCTATTCCACCTGGTGGTATATTTCCTTATTTTCTCAGGCCCTTCTCTTTTCCATCTTCCACCAGGGCTTTCCACTCCATAGATGGAATCACTGGAGGGTGCTCATACCTAGGGTTCTTTTCTAGGTGAACCCTATATTGGTCTCAGACAATCTTCAGATGTTTTCTAGCCTTCTATAGTACCTTCGATGTATCAAAGGTATCTTTTCCGAATAGACTAACCAAGCGATTAGTCAGATCATCCTTTAAAGCTTTTCGCTGCTTGTTCCACATTGTGTGGATGGTGGGCCCGAAGATCTCCAAGTCCAAAAAATTCATATGTTTATAAAATATATCATTTCCTGCAAAACATTATTGCCATCATTAGTCAACATTAGAAAATATTATCGGTATATTAGACAAAAATTATAAAAACTAAATTGAACAATCTATAATGACCTAGAATCCTCTCTATCTTTATTGGAACTAGTGCTATAATGACCTGGAATCCTCTCTATCTTTATAGTGACTAGAACACTATTGAACCAGTGCTAGTCACACAAGAAGATCCTGGAAATTCTTCCACATCTCTATCTAGCCCTGCATCCACCCCTTCTTCTGCAACATCTGTTGTGGGTGGGGCAACGTCAACTACACCCTCCGTTGCCCTCGGCGGTGTTGCAGAGCGTGTTTCTAATTGTTCAGTGGACAATATGGGAGCAGTATGTGGTGTATGTGGAGTGGTTTGGTCACTAGGACCAACATTGCCTTGACCACCACTAATAATCTCCATAGTGCGCTGTAAATTCAAACCATTTTATTATAAGTTCAACAGCATATAAAATCAAATATTATAAAGTTTTTATAAATGAATTTACATTTTTATTCGATAACTTACGTCCACTTGTTTACGTTGCTATAACAACAATTGAATCCTTTGTTCGAGCCCTTATGTTAGTGGAACTGCCAATGTCAGATGAATCAGTTCCTCATTTTGTTTTTCCCTTGTCCTTTGTAGCACCCTCAACAGGTCTACAGACTCTCTAATTTAACCATCTCTCATCAACTGAGAGACCTCATTCTGTAAAGAGTTTTGAGACGTCGTTTGATAAACGGAATCCCCTGTCTGCAATTGAAATATATAAAAAATTTCTTAGTCTTTGAAAATATAGTGTGCACAAATAATTATATTAGGGATTACATCTAGGATTACCTGGCACCTAGATGAGGGCGTGGCCTAATCAACAGATGGGGATTTGCCTCTATCAACCACCTGTAAAAAAAGTAGAGAACATTATCACAATGAACACAATATGTAAAAGCTAACAAATATTGAACAAAAATAAACACTATGCTACATGTTTTATATGTGTACATTTTTGAAGTATTTAGAATGTGGAATTACATTTAGGTTTACGAGTTTCCTTGAGGCTCTAGTCGTCTGATCAACAGCTAGGGACTTTCCCCGGTCAATCTGCAAAAAAGGTAGACAACATTACCATCATGCATGCAACCATAAAAATGAACGAATACATAACAAAATAAACATAATGCGTCATGATATACATGTTTATGATTTTAAAGTATTTGAAATGGAGAATTACATTCATGTTTGGTTGTTTCCCTGATGCTGTAGTCGGCTAATCAATAGTCGGTTGGCTTCCCCGATCAACACTCTGCATGGAAAATATATAATATTATATAAACAAACCTAATATACTAATGAAAATACATAACAATGTATCTGTATGTCCATCCTAAATTTAATATTACATTGGCAATATCGATGTATACCTGCTGCCTTGTCTCGGGTCGACAAACATCTATGGAGATGGAGGTGCCCCTAAGAGAACCTTGCATCAAAAACATACTAAAAGTTACATAAGGAAACATGAAAAGTAGATAATTTCAATTATATTCTAACACAAATTACTATAGATATTAAAATAATTAATAAAAGGGTGGTTAAATTGTTTGTTGTACCACAACCATACTAACATTGTTTATATCTACATGATTCAAATTGTAATCAATAAGTAGTTCTTTGCAAGCAGCTATTGATTTAATTGCACATACGAAGACATGGTTTCCTTCACGCGACTCGAATATGCAGTTGGGTTGCTTTAATGTAGACCCTGGTTATGTACTGTTTATAAACCCCACAATATTACCAGTTGTTTTTGAACTTCCATCCATGTACATCATTTCTCCTTTATTTTGAGCTTTGTCTTTCAGTTGTATATAATTCGCTGGCAACCCATATCTACACATACTTCATGTATATTGGACCAGGTGCATCCAATCAATGTAGTTGTAACAGGGTCCAACATACTTCATCAATTCTGTACATCTACCGTATCCAACCTTTATGTCGTCCGTGCAAAATGATCCGAATCCATGCAATGACGACGGTGCAATTCTATATATCCTCTCATTCACACAAAAATCAATGTTTACTTTAGGAAGATCGCTAGGCACCCATTGTTTCACTAGGTGTTGGTACCTTAAGGGCACGCCGATGTCTCACACTGTCTCATCATCATAGGAACATGACCCCCCTCCTTGGAGAAAAAAATTCATGTGTTTGTTGAATTTTCTTCTGATCTTCTGACATCTAATTGACCTAGCTCATGTAGACCTACTGGATGTCTCACTTTCCTCTATCCTTCCCAAAATCCCTTTGTTGGAGGAAGACAGGTGTGAAAAATACCTGTTTGGTTTGACCTGCACCATGGCCAAACAGAAAATTTGTCATAAGTATAGCAAAATACCAGCAAAAAAATGTGGAAAGACTTATAAGAAAAAAAAACTTGGAAAGACTTGTAAGCCAAAAACTTGTTAAAGAAAAATTCTAATAGGTGTGGGCATTTGGTAGCCCTAAAAATTCTAATGCATTCCCCTTTTTTAGTTACATACAAGTCTCCATTCTAACTTATTGCTTGCATTGCCTTTTGATAACATGAATTGGGTAGGCTTAATAAGCTTCATATGTATGCTTGTGGCCATTGTACTTTGGCCTTTCAACGTTGTCAAGCTTGAGACGATATGTTATGCATATGCATCACATATAACACTGCAATTTATGCCAATATATGTCTGTACAAAACCTGGAGGTTCTCCTTTAATGGACTATCGCCTTCAAAGAAGATATCTCCTTTAAGTGGTTTTTAGTTTTCCCATGAATGATGTTGTGATGTTGTAGATGATTATCCATTTTACCTAATATGTTTTTTGATCGTTTCCATGTTTTCTAGGGTGCACATACTTGTTTTTTATGGCTTCTTTTGCTTGAAAGTTGAATTGCCTAAAAGTGCACAGATCTCATCTAGGACCCTTTAAGAGTCATAATAACAACTATTGTTATAGGATTTTATTCTCCAAATGAAACACCAAAACCATACTTATCGGTTAATATTTGTGTAGGGATGTTTTTCTGATCTCTCCCATAATTCATGATACTAATGGGATTGTGACTATCAAGTCAATGCCTTATTTTCATAGTGGCATTCCTACAACAGTACACTGGAAATTGGAAAAAATTCTAATGTATGCCCTAAGAATTCTTATGTGTGCCCCTCTTTTAGTTACATACAATTCTCCATTCTCACTTTTTGCTTGCATTTCCTTTTCCTAACATTGCCTTTTTCCTTTTACTGGCCTACCCCCTTTTCAACAATAATAGTTGCAGATTTAATCAAGTGTTTTTCTACCGAGGTGGCCAAGTCAATCGAGTTGACCCCCAACTGAGCTGACTCGGCCTTTGAAATGATTGGAGTGACAATTTTGGTACCGAACCAAGCAAATCAGGGTATGAATGAATGGATCGGTAACAAAATGGTCAATTCATCCCAATCCGTACTAAATTGACCAAGTGAATGTGTGAATGCATAGGTCACACATGACACTTCAATTCAAAAAAAAAATTAACCTAGAAATATAAACATCGAGACTCTAAACCTACTTCATTGTCGAGTCAATTAGCTTTGTAGGATTCCTATACATCATAACACTATTTGGAGTAAAACACAACTTGCTTTGTAGGCCCTAGATGCCAGCCATGTGCACAATAGTCAATCTATAAAGCAGCCCCCAAATACAAAACATTCTTCACAAAATAGGGCATGAACCATGTGAACAACCTTCCAAGTGGACCAGCTCAATGAGTAACCCAAGCATGTAATATCTCTCATGAAATGGTGTATAAAATAGTGTAAGCATGCTTCAAATGATCACTTTCTCCTTTGGTAGGGCTGAACACTGCCCTTATGCATGTGTCTCCAAGGGTGAATGTTCCTCAAATAATGAGAGAAGGCCTTCCTCATTAGAGGAAATTTCAACTCAAAATGGGCCTTTTAACTTTGATTCAAATTCCATGTCATCATGTGTTAGCCAATGAAATTTCTTTAAATTTGAATTACCGTATAGGTCTTAAACATTTTTTTAATATAAATTTGGGGATAGGTATCATAAAAAAAACTACTTTTTTTGTTTGTATTTTCGACATATCTCAACATGTTTTTACTCAAATTTCGATCGAGAGAGCTCGTTGGATGCGGAATTAAATTCTGCATCCAACGAGCTCTCCCAACTGAAATTTGAGTAAAAACGCGAGGAGATGTGTCAAAAATACATCAAAAAAGTAGTTTTTTTATTTTCTTCCTCCAAAGTTAATAAATATTATTTTATTATTTTAACTATTATTTTATTAATTCTTTTTAGGAGGCCCATTTTGAGTTGAAATTTCCTCTAATATCTAACAATAAACCAGTACACCAAGGTGAATTGGCCCTATTTAGGGCTTCCAGAACAAACTTGGTATTTTCAATGTCACACTAGGAGCAATGTTGGGAAGTCCTATGGGCATAAACAACTCTAGAATCAAGTATGAGCATCAAAGGGACAAATATGAGCACTTTGGGAGCATTCTAAAGGTCACAACAAACAGTAAAGCATCTCAAATCAGCTATAATTAGGCCAACTTTCAGATCTGGGCACATTGCAGCAATAAAATATGATGATTAATGGCAATAGGAGGCGGTATTTGCAATTCTGGCTGTGAAAATGAGAAATCTGTGGGTGAAAGCAACCCTAAAATCTCATTCATATGCCTTATAGTAGCATCCACATGAATTCTGGGCACAAACAAACCTGTTTGGCAGTAAAAAAGGGTATGAAGCAAGCCTATTTCACCATCTTGGGCACCCTTGTGCACTTATCCATCACTGAACAGGCGTACCTCTAAATCTGGGCTAAATTGGAGGGTTAAAAGGTAGTTCTGGGCATGAATAGCCCTATGAAAAGTGACAAACAACAGAAAAACAGGCTTTGAGATAGCCATCGAATATGCTAATGCCTGTGTTACCAACATGAGGGAAAGCCATTGAATATGCTAATGCTTGGACTATAATAGACCACCTTGGTTGGACACTTATGCAAACTCATGTATGAGTTTGAGCCAACATTTACATCCACTCTACAGGATCTCCAGAGAACTAACATCATTAATTTTCCATTACTATAAAGGAGATGTACTAGAATATTTGCCTGTATTTGTTGATTTTACTATTTAGTTAAACCTAAATGAGAAACAAAGAGGAGCACTAAGCAAGCTACAACACTTTTCATGCGTGTCAATGTGCGCGTGCGTCAAAGTTTTGTAGCTTGCTTAGTCTCCTCTCTGTTGTGTTCAACTTCTCTGTGAAATCAACAAGTCCTTGCAAATTTTCTAGTACAATTCATTTACAGTAATGGACAAATAATGATGTTGAGTTCTTGGAGATCCTGTAGAGTGGATGTTTTAACCTCTGTGCTACTCTGAAGTGCATAAGGCAGCACTTCAGAGGCATATTTCCTAGTGGTAACCTACAACAATCATATATA
>LPNX010354523.1:5441-38578 GCA_001517045.1 Pseudotsuga menziesii
GTTCGTTGTTCCTCGGTCGATCTCTGTCTCTCAGTCGAGCGATTGAAAATGACAATTGGGGCCCCCGTGGCCCCTTTTTATAAATTTTTTTGAAAAAGGTACCTCGGTCGAGGTATGTACCTCGACCGAGGTCCATACCTCGGTTGAGGTATTTATTAACCCTCGGTCGAGGTTTTAATACCTCGACCGAGGGTTAATAAATACCTCGACCGAGGGCTGAAAAAAACCTCGGTCGAGGGCTTTATAAAACCTCGGTCGAGGTGTTAATACCTCGGTCGAGGGTTTAGACCGAGGTCCATACCTCGGTTGAGGTATTTATTAACCCTCGGTCGGGGTTTTAATACCTCGACCGAGGGTTAATAAATACCTCGACCGAGGGCTGAAAAAAACCTCGGTCGAGGGCTTTATAAAACCTCGGTCGAGGTGTTAATACCTCGGTCGAGGGTTTAGACCGAGGTCCATACCTCGGTTGAGGTATTTATTAACCCTCGGTCGGGGTTTTAATACCTCGACCGAGGGTTAATAAATACCTCGACCGAGGGCTGAAAAAAACCTCGGTCGAGGGCTTTATAAAACCTCGGTCGAGGTGTTAATACCTCGGTCGAGGGTTTAGACCGAGGTCCATACCTCGGTTGAGGTATTTATTAACCCTCGGTCGGGGTTTTAATACCTCGACCGAGGGTTAATAAATACCTCGACCGAGGGCTGAAAAAAACCTCGGTCGAGGGCTTTATAAAACCTCGGTCGAGGTGTTAATACCTCGGTCGAGGGTTTAGACCGAGGTCCATACCTCGGTTGAGGTATTTATTAACCCTCGGTCGGGGTTTTAATACCTCGACCGAGGGTTAATAAATACCTCGACCGAGGGCTGAAAAAAACCTCGGTCGAGGGCTTTATAAAACCTCGGTCGAGGTGTTAATACCTCGGTCGAGGGTTTAACAAGCCCTCGACCGAGGTACGTTTTTTTGTTTTTGGCAAGATGCGCTTGCCAAAAAGTGTTACCCAGGTCCGTGGATTCACCCAAATCTTATTAGAGTCTTCACTTACAATCAGAGGTGATGATGAAAAGGATTCTCCAATTTCAGCTATTGGCATAGGCTCTTTTTCAAACTGATCACTCCTTTCGATGAAAATTTTTGGAGTGCTCATGTGGATCATCTTGTACCCTTTGGAATATTCTGAATACCCAACAAATAGGCATTCTTGGCTTTGGGGATGCAAGTATTTCTCTTTTCAGGTGGATTTCTAACCCAAGCTTTAGAGCCAAAAATCTTGAAGTTGGACACATCATGCTTGTGTCCACTCCAATATTCGAAAGGAGTGATTACATCCAAGGATTTGTGAGGGACCCTATTTTGGATATAGGTTGCACAGTTGATTTCTTCGGCCAAAACCTTTGGTGGCCAAGTTTTAGACTCCATCATGCAAGTGGCCATCCCTTTGAGAGGTCTATTCTTCCTCTTAGCAACACCATTTTACTGAGGTTTGTAAGGAATATAATGCTACATCAAGATACCTACATCTTCACAAAACTGTATGAATTCATACTTGACATATTCACCACCATTATCAGATGTGAGGACTTTGAGCTTTCTTCTATATTGGTTCTCTACTAAGGCTTTAAAACCCTTGAAGAGGTCAAAAACTTATGACTTGCACTTGAGGAAGAAGACCCAACGGTATCCAGAAATGTCATCAATGAAGGTAAGGATGTATTCGTATTGACTTATTGACATATGAGGGAAAGGACTAGCTATATCACTATGAACAAGCTCAAGGGGTGTAGAGGTTTCCTCATGACCGAATATCTCTTACTTGTGATATGGGTGTTTTCCTAGGATGCATCCTTGACAAACTCCTTTAGAAAACTTGATTTTTGGAAACCCTATGAACATGTCTTTGTCACACAAATCAGATAAGTGACTCTTAGTTTAGATGGCCAAACCTTTCATGCCATAGATTTCTAGCTTCATTAGCATGGGTGAGGAGAGCAGGGGGTTTGAGAAAGGCACAGAGTGTGAGAACTTGTACACTTTGGAGCTATGATCAACAAAACCTTTTGCTATGTCTCTACCATTCTAGATTTCAATGATTTCAACATCATTGGGAGTGAAAACAACCTTCTTAGGAGAGCCAATGTGACTCATTTGATAGACTGACAAGAGGTTGGCAACAAGACCTGGGACATACAAAAAATTATTCAAGGAAGCATGGCCAAGATATATTCTACCCTTCCATTTACTTTCAGTTTCAAAGTCATCTCCCAATACAATTTTAGGATCATTCGAAGCATCAAGCGAGGAGAAGGCCTCCCTTGTCGAAACCATATGACTTGAAGCTTCAGAATCAATGATAAAGGAAGAGGATCTTAAAGTGCTTGAAACCAGGGAATGAACTCTCTCCTTGTCTTCAAAATTTGATCCTCCTTCCTTCTTGTTTGTACCTTCAAGAAAATAGATGTTGTGCTTTTCAAGGAGTTGAGTCATCATATCAATTTGTTTCTTCATGTAGGAGATCTCTGTATGGAAGCCCCTATTACAGTATGCACACTTGATCATTTCACCTTTTCCTTTCTTCTTTTGGGAATTATTCTTGGAGCTTGAAGGCTCCTCATGAGACTTGGACTTGTCTTTCTTTTGATCACGAGGCTTCTTTGGGTTAGCCTTCTTCTTGCATTTGGAATCCACCTTTGAATCCCAACAACAAAATATTGATCTTTGGAAGGTTTAATGGTGCCCATCCTAACCAACTTGTCTTGTTCTTGGGTCAAGGATTCCATGAAATCTTCAAGTGATGGCATCTTCTAGTTTCAACCTGTGAACTTTGTGGCATGGAAGAAGCATTGAATAGTCAGGGCAAAGCTTTGAAAGTATGGCCAATACTAGTTGTTCATCCCTCTTTTAAATTACACATTGCTTTAGCTGGAGAACAAGAGATTTGAACTTGGAGAAATACACTTGTAAGGAATCAAAGTTGCTTGGACTCTGTGAGATAATCTCATTATCCAATTGATGTCCCCTTATTTCATTTGTTTTTCCAAAAAAGGTTTTTAGTTTATCCCATACTTCATTCCATGATGTCAATCCATTAAGATGGAAAAGAAGGTCTCTGGAAATACTGAGACATAAGAGACCACAAGCATCATCCTTCATGTTGTGCCACTTGATCTTCTTTTCTACTACATTAGGCTCAACCTCAATTTCCATGGCCACCCTGAAGAGGCCCTTTCTCCTCATTAGAATCTCCATCCGTGCCTTCCATTCGATGTAGTTGAATGGAGTCAAGATGATATGGTGAAATTGATCCATTTCTTCAGCAACTATGCCCTGAGTGGACTGAATGCGCTCCGTGGGAGAGTGATGATAGAAGTTGCAAAACAAAATAGAGGAGAACAACCAAGCTAAGAGATATCTGATACTATGTGGAAATTGAGCCCAGTCTTAGAATAATTGAACTCACAAAAAATGTTAGAAGACATGCAAAGATGCACTCAAAATTGGAGACTGGAATTGGTGCATAACACTAACTTGCATTGCATAAGTGTACATCATCCACCCTTATAAAATAATAGGTTGTACAAATATATACTACATCATATATTCAAATACCTAAGGAGGCAAGTTGAATCCTCATAATTGGAAGGCTTACTAAAAATCAAAAACTCCCCTAGGTGCATAAAACACTTTCCAAATTAGTCCAGGAAAGTCACAAATTACCCGAATAAGGTATGTCAGCCAACAAGTGATGGAAATTCAATAACCTCATTCTTTAAAGTGATGGAAATTCAATAACCTCATGCTTTCAAGAAAGAAAAATATGGAGGATGAGTTGGGAAAAAAACAGTTTAATTGTCATGTGACTAGCTTTCACCCTTTTACCTTAAAGCTACTGAAAAAACAGTCTGTCTAAGTCTGGATAAGGTAGGAAGGTGCACTTACTAAACTAGGTAGTTTGTATAGTTGGCAGAATCTTATCCATAATTTGTGAAGGGAGCTCTTGAATGTATTCATGGCAAGTTTTGACCAAGTGGTGAAAGTGGATACCAACTAACTAGTCTAGAACCCAAGAAATTAACCATAAAGATTAATAATTATCCTAATGAGTTTTTTATTATTCTAACAATATATTTATTCAAAATTATATTATTGTTTTATGATGGAATGAATAAATTAAAATGATTAATTTTTTATTTAGTCTGATTTGAGCTTTGTTTATGAATTAAAAATATATTTGAATTAAAATAAAATAAAAAATATCTCAAATAGTTATATATGAAAAATAAATACATTAAATCACACACTATAACAAACCATTTAATTTAATACTCTATACGAATTGGCATTTCTCTTTTGGGTGTTCTATCTTAACTTGCATGGGTTAAATTTTAAGCCACTATACCAATTTTTTTGTTTTTTACTTGTGAAATACACAGTTTAACATGGAAAAAACATGTGATCAAGAAGTCCAATTAATGGATTTGACGGAACACTTAAATTTTGTTAATGATTTAAAGTGAAAATTATTTAACATGTTACAGAACATTCAATATGACTGCAGCAGGCATACTAACCGTTGGATCTAAAACTGTTTAGGATTCAAAGATTAGTATGTCTACAGCGGTAGTTCTAGAGTTGGTGGGATTTCCATTAATGTAGATTGATCACTGACTAACAGTCTCATTGTTGGCACTTAGCATTAATGTCGAGTCTTAAATGTTTGCAATTGGAAGTCACTGCATCATGGTTGTTACGTTAAAGGAAAATGATCGATCTTCGATATACAGTATGCCACAAAACTTACATAAATAGACACATATTAATCTTGGGGTAACTGTGTCACGTCGTTGCATGCCTTCACAAATTGTTTGTGAGAGAATTTTTATGCTTGGCGACGCCTTGGAGTCCTATTTCCCTATTTGGATTCCCACCTCTTGCATTTCATTGGATACTAGCAAAAAAATAATCGTCATGAATGCACAAAGCGTTATGGTAGTTGTCGTTGTCCTCGTATTTTTCTACATTTCCTTTTTAAATGTAATGGCATGGGCCCATGTTATGGCTTGGGGTGAAAAATGGCCATGGTTCGAGCCACGAGGTGGACTAATTTGTTGTTCTTGTTGGGTTTATGCTCTGCAGCAGGCAGCACTGAGGTAGTAATGTTCATGGACTTTAGATGCGAAATCAGCGACCTGGGAAGCTTCCTTGCAAACTAGAGGCTGTTAGATCGAAGTACTTGCATATGAATTGAAATACACTACGTAGGGGCCTGTAGGATGGATCTTTATTAATTTTACCATGTTCAGAAGAGTCAGGTTAATTTTGTTGTTGATATTTATGAATTGTAAAAGACTTGTCTTCATCATTGTAGATTTGCAATGGACACCATGGGGTGAGCAGAGTAGAGATTGAAGTTGGGTTTGTAATGTTGTAACCATTAATTCATCTGTGACCACTAATGCCATGACCCCTAATGG
Organism: Pseudotsuga menziesii; assembly: GCA_001517045.1. Lineage (NCBI taxonomy): Eukaryota > Viridiplantae > Streptophyta > Pinopsida > Pinales > Pinaceae > Pseudotsuga > Pseudotsuga menziesii. Next base: position 10,915 of record LPNX010354523.1, read on the forward strand.
CATAAACCCTAAAGCCTTATGTGGTCGTGAACTTGTAATGTTGTGGCCATATCTGTTTATCATGTAACAAAAAGAATATTGGTCAGGTTTTTGGCATTGTCTTATTCAATAGATCTAGTTGTCATATTTACTCAAGGTTCTCTTCACATGAAAGGCCCACGTGACACAGGTAAGCAACTGCTGTCCATGATTTCTATATGCCTTGTTCAACTCCTCAAGTATAATAATTCACAAAAGTTTGGAATTGATTAAATTATATTTAAATTTGATGTGGGTGTAATCTAACTTCAATTAACTACCTTCTTATGTAATTGGGGTGCTTCGGTTGCATTACCAAAGAGCAGTTTATTCTTCAAATCTGTGTGAATAGGATCATTCTCAGTTTGATACTGATGTTGTTTTTTCTCTTGCTTTCGATGTTGAGGACCTTAGGCCTTTTTAATTTTTTGCACATGTTGTCTTTTTCTTATGTGAGATCTCAAGAGTAACATGTCTTTTTACAGTTGCAGCCCTTTTGACAAGTCTGCTATGAACTCTGCATGTATTCCAAACTTCCATGTGACTATGAGATGCGTGCCCTCGAGAATTCAGTGAAAGAAACGAGTTTTCTATCATTTTGACTGCAGTTTTTTTCAATTTGTGGCAAAGCTCAAGGATCCTTTCTTATTATGAATCCATCTTCTCCCTGTGGCTTGGGAATCCATTTTTTTCTTTATTTTAGACTTGTTTGTAGATGAAACTGGTTTAAGGGGAAGCCAACCTTTTCTTATAGTTCTTATAATTCTAGACCAAGAATGGCATCAACCCTTTAGCATTTAAAACAATTGTGCTTTTTCTTTTTACAGAAGAAATCCAATATCTTTTCTAAGCTTGATCTTGTCTATTTGATTCAATGTACCTCCGAGTTTCTTTTTACACAAAAAATCCAATATCTTTTCTAAGCTTGATCTTGTCTATTTGATTCAATGTACCTTCAAGTTTCTTTTTACAGAAAAAATCCAATATCTTTTCTAAGCTTGATCTTGTCTATTTGATTCAATGTACCTCCAAGTTTCTAAGACATGGGATTGGGAAACAAACATTGAGGATGTGCATGTCGTAGACTCATGAGGAAGAAAAAAGAATGAAAAGACATACTATTTCAAAGAAATGAAAGGAAATTACATGGAAAAAACAATAATACGAAGATAGACATCATCAGATTACAAACATCACACTGTTTTAAACAAATGGAGGGAAAATTCATCTAAAAAAAGCTATAACTCTGTTTTAAACAAAAAGGAAACTACATCTTAAAAAAACAATAAAACTAGAAGAAAGTCTCTTGGAAAAAAAATTCCATCTAAATGTTCTGCAAATTTAGCCCTTCCATATTTCCATTATTTTATACAAAGGATAGTTCCAGTAGAATTGATGTTGTTGGAATTATTTCCACCACTCCATGAAGTTGCTTCCTTTCATAAAAAAATCCAAGGAAATGTTGTGATTGTTGATCATTCTTGTGCCATAACCTTCGAACATTTCAAGACTTTCTATTCTAATTTTTTTATGATGGTCTTGTTTGAGAATTTCCAAGTCTTTTAAAGCCTCTTCTACATTTTCCCAAAAGCATGAGTCCTAAGTGAGGCATGTAAGTTTTATGCGACCTTTCCAACCTCTTGAACTGTGAGTGTTTTCTTTCTCTTCCATCCATTTCTTTATAACTTTATGACTAGTTGGTCTTCCATATGAAGGATAGTTGTCTTCACCCTTGGGCCTTATGCATGCGATAATAATGTTCAATATGCAGATGCTCTATTAATCTTCTGTAGGAAGTGCTAGCATTTATCCATTCGTTTTGTTATTGGAAATCAATTGGCAACTCATGTTACTCCCACATTCCAATAATCTCATCCCAAAGCCAGACGATCTTTTCCCTACACAGATCAATATCAATATCATATGTTTCGTGAAGGAATTATGCCATTTTCCTTCTCACGACACTCTTTATACCACTCAAGCTCCGCCATAATAGATTGCTTCTTACTTAATTCAATTGCTAGCTTGCAATGAATTGTGCCATGCTTGTTTCCGATATCTCTTTATACCACTCAAACTATGCCATAATAGATTGCTTCTTACTTAATTCAATTGCTAGCTTGCAAAGACTTGTGCTATGCTTGTTTCCAATATCACTTGCTATTTGTAGGGGAATTAGTTGATGATAATTCTGCACATCCAAGATCATGTTTCACTTCTCAGTTAGTGAGTTAAAAGAAGAGAATTGAATTCAAAAATGCAAATAAAAGTCAATTTCACATTACGATTTAATATCAAACTCTTAACACAATAAAAAATTATAATTAGTAGAACATTATAACTTCTAGAATATAAAGGGATATTTTTTTTCTTATTAAAAACACAAAAAACCAACAAGAAGATTTTTTTTTAGATACTCTGTTCAATAGTCAAACTATAAAAATACTACTTTTTAAGTGTGAGATTCTCATTTTAGTGAGGGAAAAAAAATTTCAATAAAAATAAATATTAAAAGTTATGTGGATGGCAATTTTAAAAACAAAATTGTGAAAATAAAAATAACAAGAGCCACTAGGTGGCAATGTTCCCATACTAGGTGGCAAAGGTAGTTGTTAGATACTAACCATATGTTTTTTGAAGCCGTGTTTATTAGAATTACTAGTGTAAGAGCTCTAAGTTGCTCATTGGAAATGTAAAACAATTGGTTCACCAAGAAACACAGTGACATGATCAAGCGTGAAACAAACTCAGAAATGGGGGAATTTCAAGGTAAAAAAATGGAGCTCCAAACATAGAATATGGTTTCAATTTTTTTTGTAAGGTTCCTGCTACTATATTCTATTGATTTTTTATGTACAAAAAATACATATTGAAGGTTCATGGTGGTCGAGAGTGGTGTATCCACCAATATGGACTTGACTTTGTAGTCCTTTTCTCCAAAATAAATAAGTTTGTCCATGATAGGGAAGCCATACATTTAAGCTTACAATACCAAAACTGTTGTATAAGTATATAGGTATGCATAACATTGACCTATATAATGCATAGAGATTGCTAGAAAGCCATAAAAAATAGAAACTAGCTAGATAGAAAAAATCATGCATGAGGCATGCATTATTCTGCTCCTTCTTCATCCTCACGTTCCTCATAATGCTTAGACATCCTTGAGGTGAAAGAGTACACGAGATCGCTTTTCCCATAGAAAGAATTAGGTCGATCAATGATCTCCCCATATCATCAACTAAAACAAATTGTTGAGTGTCCATCTAGATCCTTCGCTCCAAAGCTTGAAGGTATTGTGGGATGCTCTTCATTTAATCTTGCATGTGCGCTAGATCCTCCACTTGGGAGTCGATTTGATGGGTTGTGTCATGCATATTTGCTGCCATGTGTTGATCGCCCTCCCCATGTTGCCCTTGAATTCTGGTTCCACCCACATCATGGGTTTGCGGTTCCTTGCTTGTCATCTTAGAACATTCCTCACGAAGATTAGAGGGGGACTAGTCCTCCAGGGTTATCTGTTGTAGAGTATGGTCTTGACCTACTCCTGTATTCACAAGTTTATTTGTTACTGCATTGCCTTTCCTTCTAACGTGTTGGAGAGAAATAACTGGAGACCGATTAAGTAGCGTTGTGATTTGGCTGAGCCCAAAGTCTAGCCTCCACTTGGATGATTTTATGATTATGTCTTGTATCTTATTTCATGATTAAGTTAACATTATATAAACAATAAATTACTTAAGATTCCCACAAGCACTAGGGATGCATGCTAACTAACTATCCCAGCAGTCACTTAAGGAACCGATGCATATATGCAGATCTAGAATTTGGCACCCTGTCCATGCAGGCGCACCACGTATTTGAAGTGCCTCGTAATTTTGGACAAATGTTTTGAAAATGAAATAATCATATCAAGTTTCCCTTGGAGCTTTCGAAGCTCTTGTAACTGTGATTTTTCCATTGCCTTCTAAAAATCAAGTTACACATAGAATCGAAAGGGGCCAGCTACTAGAAATATTAGCATATGATCAATATAAATGATGCAATGGTTTTGTGGATGCTTGATAATCCAAAATGAGATGCAATTGTTATGCACAAAGCACCTTCGGAGTAATATTTGGATAGAAAAAGGAATCCATCTGTCGGGCATGTGAGCAGTAGTAGCCATGGAAAAATCTAGTCCTGCAATCATAGCGACGGTTGTGGTTGAAAAAGGTGGTTATAGGTCCAGAACCCTAGAATAATACTAGGAGCCTATTTGTTTCCAGTTTCTCCTTCTTCCAAAATACACTCAAAGAAAAGCAGGTGTGTGTTCTAGTTTCCTCACTTCAGTTGAGTGTAACTTGTGAAATTGATTGAGCTTAATATGCAAAATTTCCAGAATTTATGGGAAATTTCAGACTCTATCTTATGTAATTGTCACTATTATATAACAAGCCCATACACATATAAACCTTGGTCTGAGTTGCACCTCTGGATTGCATCCATGAACTTCGTAACCTTTATATGCCTAATATTTGCGTGGACAAGATGTCCATACCTTGGTGTGCTTACCATTTGGGTGAACGTAGTTCCAATGCATGAGCAGTGGTTTACAATGGAGGGTGATTCTGTAACCAAGAATATTTCACCTTCTGCGGACAGAAGTTGTTCCTTTGGTCTGAATGGTTCAGATCCAGAACAAATGAGTGAACGACAATGGATGAAGACCTTCCCTGGATGTTGTAGACACCTAGAATACTGCTTTGATTGTGAACCTGTGTACCTGTAGACAGATCAAACATGCAAACACATCAAAGCTACCAGAAAATAATCTACTTATCCATGTTAGTGACTAAGGAATCTAACAACATGTACATGTGAAATCAAAACAGCAGTAATGTGGGACGAAAATCAGCTTTGCATTAAGAATGTATGGAGAAGCTTACAACCATTGCCTTAGTGTTAACATGCATCTCCACGAAACAAACACTTCATCCCCATAATCTCCAAATTTTCTCTCTATGCTCTCCAATGGCTTGGGCTAAGTAGTAAATCCAACAACATAACAATACCTCTATAGTTCTCTCCCTCAACTATGGACATGAGCTTGTATTTATAAGGCTCAATGGATAGGGATAGTTGAGAGATTTGTGGATAAGGTGGCTCGAGGTGGCTCCAATATCCTATGATGGGGGGTCTCGAGCTCAACTAACCCACAATGATAGGGATAAGGGAGGACACGAGGCTCATGATCTAGAAGCCTCGAGAAAATTGTCTTTTTCCCATTTTACCTAGGGTACCACTTTTCTTCTCTTATGACAGAGAGGTTTAGATGAGAAATGCTTATGGACCAAAGACCACATGAGGTGGCACTGCTTATGGAAAACAGGATACAGGTGGTGCAAGCAACGTACCGCTCATGGGACACAATGAAAGCGCAATGTTGAGTTTTTTTCGTGTAGAATTGATAAACAGAGTAGGTTTCCACTCTAAATGCTGGGATTAAGGGAAAACATGGAAGTTAAAGGTCTTATCACATGGCGGTGACAGGATTTGGGTATAACAGAATTCCCCCCAAAGCATGAGACTTAGAGCGATACGATAAACAAAAGCTTTGAGAGAACAAGTTGTCACTTCGAGGTGAAAATGTTAGCTCGATCGGAGAATGTCATCAAGTAGGAATCTGTAGTACATCAATATTTTTGACTCATAGACACATGTAACCAATTCATGGCTGCGAACCAATACAAGGCAGATCCATGAGAGGAATAAACAAGCATGACTACTAGAATACAGCGTAGATCCATGTGATAGAGGACTCAAACTTGGACATAGCTACTAGACATACAACATAGATCTATGTCATACAAATGCAAATTTGAGCATAGCCATGACCATACAAATGTGGATCCATGCTAGATATACAAAACTCCATCGCAACCTGGGGAAAGTAATGAGCGCTAAATAGATACCCAGGGTCTTCGTCTCGTCTTCCACAAAGTATGATTCTATCCATGTGATTACAATGATCTGAAGTCAAACATGGTAGAAACCACTTGATTACCGGCCAATGATGTGAGCAGTTAACAAGTGCGAGGGAGATCACCATTGATGTCAATGATTCCCAAGGTACCCTAGTACAATCTACTGAGCGTGAATAGATGTCTTGATTTCGAACACCTAGTCGATTCTATCGATCAAATGTCGATGATGTGAACCTATGTCAAGAGTGAGAGAATTTGTCATTAAGGCATACAGATCTCAAGGTAATAAGTTTTTGTTTCTAAGACTATTTCCCGGAGAATGAGCTAATGTTGACGAGAATAGTATCGTCGAAGGAGGGCCATGATGAATCCCACATCGATGACATGAAACTCGAAACATAGTTCTAGAATGATGTGAATGTAGTAACCGCAAGACTGACTCAAAAGTACTGACACAGAGGCTATTTTGACTGCAGAGGTAAACTTCTTCAACTTCCATTTGAACAACGGGCGACACGACACAAGACTTGGTAGCATGAATAAACAGGACAAACTAACAATGCGACAGTGGGAAATGCGTTCTTTTGAAAGACTCAAAGGAGTGACATGACTCATGAAATTGGATCATCACAGAGATTAGCTAAATACCCAATTGAATGACATGATATACAAACAAGTGCCATGTTCAAAGGTAACGACAAACTACTGCCATTTATTTGTAAAATGATTCCCTTCCCATTTCCCCCATCATGATTGATGAGTGCCTCTTTTCGATTTTACGAGCTCAAAGAGGGTAAAAAACACTCGGTATAGCTTGTCCGAAGACAAGTCCAAACTCATATGTTTTACGAACCTGAGAGAGGAGGGGTTCGTTCCCAAAAATGGGTCTCTCAATGTTTAATTTAACGAGTGCAATGAAAGACAGCTCGGTATCGTTCATGTTTAGAGAATCTGAATGGCTACAGAAGAAAACTCCAAAGGGTCCTTTTTCATATGATTTAGTCTCTAAGGCCCGAAAAAGTATAAACTAATACCTTAGAGAACTCTTCCAGTCATGATTGGATGGAGTGTTCCTTTTTTGTAAATAGTCTCTCCGAACCAAAAAAGAGATAACCTACCGTCGGAGAGACGACTCTTCAAATACTTTAACAAGCGTGAAGAAGATAAGATCGCTCGATGATCTTTTCGTATTTAAGGAGCCCGAAAAGAGTTTAAAGAAGAATCCATTAAACGTTTTCATGTTTGAATCCAGAGCAGGAAAAAGTAATAAACTAAGCTCAAACCACTTTTCATGTTTTAACCAGAGTGCGAAAAATGAAAAGTAAGCTCAACACCATCTTACTGTTTTTAACGAGCTCAAAGATCAGTTGAAAGAATGCTTGAAGACTGGTTTCATTTTCACGCAAGCTCAAAACCAATGGGTAAACTATGCTTGAAAAATCCCGTTAACATGATATACAGGGGTTGGAATCTTTCCCCTAGCATGATTGCTAGTGAAGCTTACCCCTAGCATGGTTGCTAGCGGCTTGACATGCCCCCAAGCTTCGTTTCATTTGACAATTCTTCTTCCATACCCAACCTAAAAACCTGGTTACTAATGTGAAAATGTTCACCAGGGGGGTAGGAAGAACGAGAATCGGGTAGGTGAAAAGAAGGTTCAAGTTCTAACACTAAAGTGAAGACTTGACCCAAGGGAAGGGGATCTGTTTAATTTTTACACAAGCTTGAAACGGAAGGTAACTATGCTTGGAACATGGTTTCATTTTTATGCAAGCTTGAAACCAAAAGGTAAACTATGCTTAAGGAAACATACTTCATTTTTTAATGAGCTTGAAATAGAAAATGAACTATGCTCAAGAATGATTTCATTTTTATGAAAGCTTGAAACCAAAAGGTAAACTATGCTTGAGGAGATCCATTTCATTTTTTAACGATCTTGACATAGAATGGGAACATTGCTCAAAGGAATCTGTTTCATTTTTTAACGAGCTTGACACAGAATGGGAACTATGCTCATGAGCATATGTTTCATTTCTTAATGAGCTTGACACAGAAAAAGAACTATGCTCACTATATGGTTTCATTTTTATGGAAGCTTGAAACCAAAAGGTAAACTATGCTTGAAGAGTGCTTTTATTTTTTAACGAGCTTGAAAGCAAAAGTAAACCGTTGCTCTCAAACATGCTCCTATCCAACATGATATCCAGAGGTTGGTAGGTTTCCCCCATTACATAAAAGTAACAACTTAGCTCCATTATGATGTCCATAGACTAGAGTCATGCCCCCCATTTTACCAATGATGGGAAGAAGCTAAATAGAAGGGGAAAGAGCCACAAGAACATGCAGCACATTCAGGGCAGTCTGATTACTAGGAGTAATGCAATGGTCAGGTGTAACAAAATAAAGATGATCTATTATATTTTTATTATTCAAGCTAGCATTATGATCTTAGGATCTTAACTAAGAGAATAACATGCACAGCAATAAAACAAAAGAGACAAGAGACACAAAGATTTTCCACAGGGAAACCATAAAGGAGAAAACCCCATAAATTCCTCAGAGATAGAATCAGCACCAAAAGTAAAACTCGAAAACATAAAGATGATCTCTTCACAGTAGCAGTCTCTCTCTTATCCCAGCAAGTTCTCCTCTCACTCATGCGCCCCAATGAGTGAGTGTGTGTGTGTTATAAATAGAGAGACTCACTCTCTATTTATATTCTTCCATTCACTTGGAATCCACTCCAACATGTCGGTCTCACTTAACAATTACTTACTAGAGACGACATCTCTAAGAGTGTCTAATAACCCTAGTTCCCCACAACTTGTGGGGACTTTGCCTCCTCCAACCAACAAGGAGGTTTATCCTTAACACAATGGTGGGGACTGTTGCCCCGACTTACAATGACTCACCTAGGGTCAACTTCAATAGGATAGTCTAATAACCCTAGGGCCCCACAACTGTGGGGACTTTAACCCTTGACCGATAGGATGGTTACCCACAATGACTTGACATGACTTTCACATTATAGAAACTTCCCAGAATAAACATCGGGGTATGATATGACTCAATTACATTTTAGACACATCCCGGAATAAACATCGGGGTACAATACATAAGATATATGGATCAATACATTCCAAAGTTACAAATGCATCAACACTCCTTCTTAACTAGGAAGGTATTCTCTCGACACAATTTATCAGCACAAGTCTTCTTCTCTAGATCATTTGGATCATTATTGAGTTCTCGTCATATTCATCTTCAAGTCATCTTCATCTGGATCTGGATCATCACTCGATCTGGATCATCATAACTGAATCTAGATCATCACTCAATCTGGATCATCATCACTAGATCTGGATCATCATCACTGGATCTATATCATCACTCGATCTAGATCATTACTGGACATCATTACTGGATCTGGATCATCACTCGATCTGGATCATCATCACTGGATCTAGATCATCACTCGACCTAGATCATCACTAGACATCATTACTGGATCTGGATCATCATCACTAGATCTAGATCCTCACTCGATCTGGATCATCACCACGAGTGCTATATCATGATTCTTCTCATCACAGGAATTTCTACAGAGCCAACCCTTTTTCATGTTAGTTGTAGGCCTAGCCACCATGTAGGTCTTCTTCAGCGCTTATATCTGACACCAAGTCAGAATGGCCTGCCCAGCACTTACATCTGACCTACTCGTCAGAAAGGCACGCCCAACACTCACATCTGATCATGTAGGAACCAATCCTATAATCACATCAAAAAGGCCCAGCACTCACATTTAGCCATGCAGGAACACATCCTGCAACCATGCTAAAAGGGCTCTGCTCTTTCGCCCATGTAGGAACACATCCTGCAACCATGATGAAAGAGCTCTGCACTTACATCCACCCATGTGGGAACACATCCTGCAACCATGATGGAAGGGCTCTGCACTTACATCCACCCATGTGGGAACACATCCTGCAACCATGATGGAAGGGCTCTGCACTTACATTCACCCATGCGGGAACACATCCTGCAACCATGATGAAAATGATTTGCACTTACATTCACCCATGCAGGAACACATCCTGCAACCATGATGAAAAGGCTCTGCACTTACATCCACCCATGCAGGAACACATCCTGCAACCATGATGGAAAGGCTCTCAACCCCAGGTTGAGGGTTCCTGGTACCTCACTAGGTAGCTCCATTCCAAGAATGGCAACAACCCTTATATCTGATCAAGTGGGAACACATCCCTCAATCACATTAGAATGGCCATGCACTCACATCTGATCATGTAGGAACACATCCTACAGTCATATCAGAATGGCCCTCAGTCCTAGACCAAGTATTCCCGGTACCTCACCAAGCAGCTCCATTCCAAGAATGGCAATATCCCTTATATCTAATCATGTAGGAACCAATCCTATATTCATATCAGAATGGCTCAGCACTCATATCTGACATTGAAGGAACCAATCCTCTCACCATGACGGAATGGCTCAGCCCTTACATCTGACCTACTCGTCAGAATGGCTTACAGATTCAACACTCATATCCGACATGGAAGGAACCAATCCTCTCACCATGACAGAATGGCTTAGCCCTTACATTTGACCTACTCGTCAGAATGGGTTACAGATTCAGCACTCATATCTGACATGGAAGGAACCAATCCTCTCACCATGACAGAATGGCTCAGCCCTTACATCTTACCTACTCGTCAAAATGGCTTATGAATTCAGCACTCATATCTAACATGGAAGGAACCAATCCTCTCACCATGATAAAATGGCTCAGCCCTTACATCTGACCTACTCATCAGAATGGCTTACGGATTCAACACTCATATCTGACATGGAAGGAACCAATCCTCTCACCATGATAGAATGGCTCAGCCCTTATATCTAACCATGGAAGGAACCAATCCTCTCACCATGTCAGAATGGCTATGGGTCTCATCATTTTCACTTGGAGGAAACCTCGATCTGGAGAACACCAAGCTACTCTCAAACTTCACCCTAGCCAATGGCTTCGTTAACACATCAGTTATTTGTTCCTCCGTCGCAACATACTGGAGCTTTACTACTCCCCTCTACACGATATCCCCAATATAGTGATACTTGATCTCGATATGCTTCGACTTGTAATGGAACACTGGATTCTCTGACAACTTCACGCAACTCTGGTTATCACAATGTATACAAGTAGCATCCAACTGGAGATCAAATAAATCAGACAGTATCTTCCTTAGTCATACTGCCTCGTAACTAGCTGAACAAGCTGCAACATACTCTGCTTCAACTGTACTTAGTGCCACACAGGATTGTTTCCTGCTAAAACCAAGAGATCACACATGATCCCATACTGAAGCAACACCCTGAAGTGCTCTTCCTATCGATGGCATTGCCTGCCCAATATGAATCAACATAACCCTCCAGGTTAATCTTCTGATTTGACTCATACTTGAGCCCATAATCAATTGTACCCTTCAGGTACCTCACTTCATGCTTTGCACCCATCAGGTGAACATGTCTCAATGTGTTCATAGCAAAGCAAATATATGGTCTCGTATTCGTCAGGTACATCAAGGAACCAATCATTTGACGATACATCGTAGCATCAACCATCTCTAATGAAGAAACACTCAATGGCTTCAGGTTTGATGCCATATGCAGTCCATAATCCTAAACCTCTTCAGGGTCTCTACTGCATACTTCCCCTGTCCACACCTCCATGCCTAGAAAATAATGCATCGACACATAACAAGAGCATCACTAGTCTTCCGCCTTCAACCTTGAAGAAAATGTTGGAATCCACTTTACTCTCAGTAAAGTCTAGAGTCATCAATAATCTATCCATCTTGTCGTACCATGTTGGACCTCAAGATATTATGTAGTCACTCACTCTGAAGCAGAGCATCATACTCCCTCTATCTTTCGTACTCTATGCACTGAAACATTATGTACCACAGTGACAAGTAGCTTCCTATGCTACTAATATTCTATGTATCCATTTAGTGTATAGACTTTCATCTTCAACATTGTAGCAAAGGTTAAGATCTTCATTAAGTTCATCATGTATGTGTTTCAACTCCCACTGGCTGCAAATGTCTCTTCATAGTCTATGCCTTCTTTTCGTGAGAAGCCTCATGCTACGAATCTTGCCTTGTATCCCACGATGTTTCCATCTACTGCATGATGGAACTACAAACTTCTCTTCAAGTATCGATACTGCAACCTAGACATCATTCTTCTTGAACTAGTCTTTCCTTTCTTCTTGGTTACTTCTTGGAAGGTTCTACATTAATGATGTCACTGCATTCGTCATATTATTCTTCATCTTGAACTGTTGTCACTTGTTATTCGAAACAAGTCTCATCCTTCTTTGCTTGTAGCCGATTATGTATGCGATCTTTCCTACAAGTCAAATGCATTTGTATGGTTAGAAACATTTTATAAGGAATATTCATATTGGAAAATTCTTATGCATAAATATATGATCAAGCAACTACTTTAGCCAATACAACATTCATCCATATCTCACAGAAACTTTTCTAGATGCCTTCCATCTCTACCACAACAACATTGAGATTGTGCACTAATCCAATGTGTCAGCAAGGAGCTTTCATTCTAGATAAGTAGCAATGGAGAGTTGTATAGCACCATGAGCTACTTACCCATCACATGCATATTAGTAGTATACTGTCATTAATGCAAACATTCTATCATGCATAATACATTAACTAAATATAAACAAATGAATAACAAAACAATATCAAGAAATGACAATTGAATACTTATCTTTATTTGTTTTGTGGGTAGACTCTTTCTTGATCCTTCAGCTTCATTGTCTTCTTCATTCATAATAGCATCGTTTCTTATCCAAATTCTAAGGTGGATAAGAGGTTCTTCAAGAGTTGAGTTCTTCATATTCCTCATCGCTTGAGGGATCTTCTTTGAATGGTGAGAGCTTGATCTTCAGTTGCTCCCATCTTCTTTTCTCTTATTATTAGTTGAGCTTCTTCTTGTGTGTGCTCTTCCCAGAGTCTGCTGAAAGTAATCACTTCCTTCTGGCACACATTCCTTGAATGAATGAATCCCATGATCCTGGGAGGCCATTCAAGGTGGCTATAACCACTTCTGCATTCTTCACTTCTTCTTCTACTGTTTCAAGTTGTTCTCTGATTTGAGAGACCCCCGTAAAGTATGACTGTATGGTCTCTGCATTCTGGCTCTTCACATTCTTCAACTATTTTCTCAAAGTCATATTCTGATGTATGTTCTTCCCTTCAAATAGCTTGGTCAAGGAATCAAACATCTTCGGTGTCTTTAGGGAAGACACTTGTGGTACAATGTGATCCGTGATTGAATCAACAATTATCTTCTTGGCCTTGACCAAGTTCTTCTTGTGTAAGGCTTTGAGCCTCATCTCCCTCTGGAACTGGAACTGCTCTACTCATGTAGGTGTCCAATTCATTTTCTTTAGAGAGACCAGATACTTCCATGCTTGGAAGTTGTCAACTTCACCAAGCTTATCATCAAGCTGATGTGATAGATCACTTTGAAATGAGAACCTCAAATGAAAATAGCAAAAGATTAGATCTTACCGATTTGAGGTGTCCATCCTGGTTCCGGAGCTGGCTAATCTAGGGTTTGTCAGAGAAACCCTAATTTTCAAAACTTGGAATATTTTAGATCTGATTGGATAGAAAGATAGATCTCTTCAAGTTGAGCTGTCCAATGTACTCCTTTTTTGAAAATAGTGGAGGGAAGCTCCCGGAACAGGAAGCCCTAGTTTTCCAAATTCTTCTAAATAAATGCATGTTACTGTTTCTGTGGTATCTCTTAAATTGCTGCTCCTATATCTCTAAAAGTTTTCCCTGAGGTAGCCTCGCATATCCTGGTTCCAAAACCATAGGTTTCATTGGAATTTGTTTCACCCATTGGGACTTATGGTCATTTTCCCAAGGTGACCTGTTACAGGAATGTTCAGAACATCGAAGTTGTATGGACTTCCACGTGTCACTAGTTAATCTTTGGAGTCTGAAACTTGGACCACAAAGAGTAAATTCCGTACAATTTTTGGAACATCTTCATAAATATCATTTGGACCTGTGTAGCTCAAGATATAGCCATTATCCCCAGGTGTCCTGTTTAGGGATGAATTCTGGAAGAGGTTGGAACCCTAAATTGGAGGGATCATATCTCCCAGAATATAGTGAATCCGAGTCTGAATTTTGGTCATAGTGTAAATCAAGAGTTTATCTTTGGCATTTGCAATTTTTAGCTCCTGATCCTTCGCCAAGCTCGGGATATAGCAAATGTACCAAAACTTAGAAGTTTTAGTATTTAGGGTTTTTCTAACTCGGGGTCAAACTAGGGTTTGAATTTCTTGGAGTTTCACCCAACCAAAAATATTGATCCAGGTCTCTAAATTTCTATTTTGATGAGGGGATCAATTCTATGTCAGGCTCACTCAAAAATTCCTCTTCTGCATGAAACCCTAATTTTCTGCACCAAAACTGAAAATGCTCGGAATCAAATTCTGCTTCGACAGAAAGATGTGCCCTTCAATGGAGAGTCATCCTAGCATAATTTTGCTGATGGATTGTGGAGAGATACCCAAAAATTAAGAATCCCTAGCTTCTGTAGGTGCACAATATCTTCTTCTCAGGTTAGCTCTGATACCATGTTAGATTTTTTTCATTCAAGCTAGCATTATGATCTTAGGATCTTAACTGAGAGAATAACATGCACAGCAATAAAACACAAGAGACAAGAGACACAAAGATTTTTGTCAGGGAAACCATAAAGGAGAAAACCCCGCAACTTCCTCAGAGATAGAATCAGCACCAAAAGTAAAACCCGAAAACATAAAGATGATCTCCTAACAATAGCAGTCTCTCTCTTGTCCCAACAACTTCTCCTCTCACTCATGCACCCCAATTAGTGAGTGTGTGTGTGTTATAAATAGAGAGACTCGCTCTCTATTTATATTCTTTCGTTCACTTGGAACCCACCCCAACATGTCGGCCTCACTTAACAATTACCTACTAGACCTGACATCTCTAGGAGTTTCTAATAACCCTAATGCCCCACAACTTGTGGGGACTTTGCCTCCTCCGACCAACAAGGAGGTTTGTCCTTAACAAAATGGTGAGAATTATTGCCCTGACTTTCAATGACTCACCTAGGGTCAACTTCACTAGGATAGTCTAATAACCCAAGGGCCCCACAACTGTGGGCACTTTAACCCTTGACCAATAGGAGGGTTACCCACAATGACTTGACATGACTTTCACATTATAGAAACTGCCCAGAATAAACATCGGGGTATGATATGACTCAATTACATTACAAACACATCCCGGAATAAACATCGGGGTACAATACATAAGATATATGGATGAATACATTTCGAAGTTACAAATACATCAACATGATCAATGGTCACAATCTTCCCATCATGGGGAAAATGCATAACTCTAAAGAGTGTGGACACAATTGCCTTCATGGCATAAACATAATCACGTCTAAGGAGCATATTGAAATATAAAGGACCTTGGACCACCATAACATCAATACAGACAATTTTCCCTCCTAATGTAATAGGTAAATAAGGAAGGGTCCTTGAAGGTGCAGTAGGTCTTCTATTAAAAGCCAGTATCTGATCGGTGGCTGGCACAAGCTGAGGAGAGCCTAAAGCTTGCCAAGCAGTTGAGGATATAATACTAATAGAATCCCCTTCATCAACAATAGTGCGAAGTATCTGCCTAGCAGTAACATTCACAACTATCTAGAAAGGAACACTCGAATGAAGATGAGATTCTGTTAGGTTACTCTAGTCAAAGGAAATAACCTCAGTACTTGGAGAGGGTTCTGTCGAAAGAGACAAAATTTCCTCTTGTCGAGAACAATCAGAACGAAGCATAAAAACCTTTGCAGGTTTTGGTTCACTCTCTACTGGAAGAGAAGAACAAGATGAAGATTCGGTCAAAGCGACTACTTCAGTCTTAGCACTCTCTGATGAAAGAGTGGGATCGGGTGGAGATGACGTCGACTCGACCACTTCACTCTCTGAAGGAAGAGTGGGACCAATTATAGATGAACTTGAATTGATCGCTTGGTCAACCAGCGAGGAATCGAGGGATGAATTACTATCACTTGTTGGAATCACCTGTTGATGATCGGTAATATTTTCCAACCAACGCGAAGCTTCATCCATGCTTGGACACAGAAATGTACGATGCATATCCTTGCAAATCAAACAAGGATAGAAGACTTTACCTTTATGACCTTTTACCAATGGGTCCCTGGTTGAGGGAGTATCATCAACATGATGATCAGAGGTTGATGAAACAGACAGTTTGGACCTTTTATACCACTCTTCTTGTACACGGGAGAGACTAGGACACTCCTTAAGAAGGTGGTCCCCCTTGCAAAGCTTACAAGGGAACTTGGGTTTTTCGAGTGTTCTCTTAGAACGGGCACCATCAAGAGCAGATGGTTACTGCATTTTCTCTTTCTTATCCTTCTTATGTTTACCCTTCCCTTTCTTCTTCTTCTTATCCACATGACTACTAACCATAGATCTTTGCTCAAGCGAAGAAGAAGAAACAGATGAAGCAACAACCGACGAAGATAGAGAGGGATGAGGTTGAGGTCGATCCTCTCCCGGAGGAGAGGTGACATTTGAGACATTAGGTGTAACAGGAATTACTAGATTAAACAGCCAGACCAGTAATGCTATAGTTAAACTAGGAAGATTTAGAGTGGCAATAAAGGGAGGACCAATACCTTCACTTGGAGGGAATACAAAAGGTACACCTTGGAAAGGGACCTCTTGATTGGTATTCCCATATGAGGATGTCAACTCTAAACTCTCTAATAACCCCCTAACTACCATGCACAAGAAAGTACTACTCAAACTAAAATCAACAAGCAAACATGTGAAAGGAGTGGATAAGAGTCAGGAACCTCACAGGATAGGCCAAAATGATAACTCAGATGGTTTGAGGATTCCTAAAAGGGTCTCCCGATATACGCTAGGTACGTGGGAGCTCAAATTGGTAGTAGTGTTGTCTAATGCATAACCATTCACAAGGGGCCTTCCTATATACAATCGAGTACGTGAAGTACCTTTCTATATACCTCAAGGGTACGTGAAAGGCCGTTCAATATACCGACGATACGTGGAAGAACCACGTGAGTCCCGGGATGCAATGCGGACAAGTAACAGCAATTCCTACGCTTAATGATGCCTGAACACATCTCTAACTTATCACTCAAATTGTTAAATGTTTTAACCTAGTACTACCGTTAATTTTATCTTGTGCGTTTAGGTAGAACCATGGAGTGAAGACTTGAATTTAAAGAAGATGCACACTGAACTATATGATAATGCAAGTTTTCCTCTTCAATGAAATTCTACCTAAGAGAGGGAGATAGATTTACTTTTCTTCCAAAAAAAAAGCACTCCCAAATGAAAATGCAATTCTTTCTTTTCAAATGAAAAGGGAAATATCAATGCACCCCAACAATCTTAAAAGAAAATAAGAAAGAGATCTAGAGAACATCAAACATAAATAAACCAAAAATGTTTCCTATCTTTTCATGCTTGAAAAAGATGCATAAAAACTTAATGGAAAGATGATTTCACTAACGTTTCCAAACAAAACTAACTCTAATGCACACAAAGTTGAAAACAAATATTTCTTCTAAATGAAAGTAAGATCTAGAATTTCAAACAATCATGCACAAAACAAGAAGAAAATCGTTTAACAACGCTTGCGAATAAAGCAAAGGAGAGAGAAAACAAAAAAATTTCTTTGAAATAGACAAGGAAATGAAGAACCAATCTTTCCTACCAAGCATTGAAAAAATCAGCATGCAAAAGGAAACAAGAATCATCCCAAGCAAAGAAAGACTCAAAACGACAATGATCACTCACGCATTCCAAGTCCAAAACAAACGAAAGCACACACAAGAAAATGAAATGTATATTTCCAATTCCAATGAATAATATCTACAGAAAAGAGCAAGAGGTTTCAAGCAAAGAAAATAATGTAAAATCCAACGCAAGAAACATAAACTCTCTTTGAATGCAGAGGGAATATAACAATCAAAGCCACTGTAGAATATATAATTCATTACCCCTCTAGGCCGTGAGGGAGCATTTTTTTTTCAAAAATACACTTCATTTTCATCAAAACGTAAGCCAAAAACACACAAAAATCAAAATACAAAGTCTGGTACAGGGCCTACCTGGCACCGTGCAGATGAAGTTGCTGACAGGCGGTTTTGAGGTAGAACCGCTCCTTGCTCGTTGGATTCAGGCGGTGGCACCACTTATGGCTAACTTGACATAGGCAGTGGCATCGCTTCTTGCCAACAGAACATGTGCAGTTCCCTGAATAGATCCAAAACACAAAAGAGAACGAAAGATCGAGTCAGAAATTGATCAAATCAAGGAAAAAATTAATGGATTGACAGTGAAAAAGAGCATAAAAAGTCGAAATAATTCAAATCTGAACAGATCTGAAAGTTTCAAACCAAAATTCATTGAGTCAGATGGCAGATCTGACTGAAGAGAGTTGGAGATGGAGCCTAGATTCGGACAAGAGTTCAAGAATTGAGGAAGATCAAATCAACTGATATATGCACTGCTCCCCAGTGGATTCACCAGATTTGTAACCAGGAATATTTCACCTTCTATAGATGGAAGTTGTTCCTCTGGTCTGAATGGTTCAGATCCAGAACAAATGAGTGAACAACAAAGGATGAAGACCTTCCCTGGATGTTGTAGACACCTGGAATACTGCTTCGATTGTGAACCTATATACCTGCAGACAGAACAAACATGCAAACACATCAAACATGCAAACACATCAAAGCTACCAGAAAATCATCTACTTATCCATGTTAGTGCCTAAGGAATCTAACAACATGTACATGTGAAATCAAAACAACAGTAATGTGGGACGAAAATCATCTTTGCATTAAGAAGGTATGGAGAAGCTTACAACCATTGCTTTAGTGTTGACAAGCATCTCCACTAAATAAACACTTCATCCCCATAAGCTCCAACTTTGCTCTCTATGCTCTCCAATGGCTTGGGCTAAGTGGTCAATCCAACAGCATAACAATATCTCTATAGTTCTCTCCCTCGACTATGGACATGAGCTTGTATTTATAAGGCTCAGTGGATAGGGATAGTTGAGAGATTTGTGGATGAGGTGGCTCCAATATCCTATGATGGGGGATCTCAAGCTCAACTGACCCACAATGATAGGGATAAGGGAGGACACGAGGCTCATGATCTAGAAGCCTTAAGAAACTTCTCTTTTTCCCATTTTACCCAGGGTACCACTTTTATTCTCTTATGACAGAGTGGTTTAGATGAGAAATTCTTATGGACCAAAGACCATAGGCGGTGGCACAGCTTATGGAAAACATGATACATGCAGTGTGAGCAAGGTACCGCTCATGGGACACATGGAAAGCGCGGTGCTGATTTTTTTCATGTAGAATTGACAAACATAGTAGGTTTCCCTTCTAAGTGTTGGGATTAAGGGCAAACATGGAAGTTAAAGGTCTTATCACATGGTGGTGATATGATTTGGGTATAACAGATTCCATGAAGGTGGTTAACACTTTTTGGCCAAATTTGGCGATGAAAACTTGATTTTTTACTCATGTGCTAGATAGAAGCCCTCGAAACGCATATATGCCATGTGAATTTCGACTTGCAGTAAAAAAACAAATTGTAGAATATTATGTTGCCTTCCCAATGATATTTTTTTTTAAATATTTCGATGCCATTTAATGTGTGAAATTTTGCATTTAATGAACTATGTGACCTTTAAAATTTGAAGAAGTTAATAAGTGGCTCGTGTCCATCCCCAATAATTCAATCTTATATTAATTATATATATATGAGCATGATATACACAAAATGCACTGTGGTCTGCATATTTTTTTCTTAATTTATTTCACAATATACAATTATTTATTATTTTTCGAAAGTGACCACATCTAATTTCAACATCATTTTATACACGTGTGTCCATCGCAGCTTTTTTTTTCACAGTTTTCAAAATTTGAAAAACCAAAGATACCCTTTTGAAGACGATGGGTTGATGTGTGGGCTGTGTATTTTTCAGAAATTTTTTGATGTGTATTTTTTACCCTATGGATTTTTCTTTGAGCCGCTTCGAAGTTGTTGTCAAGTTTTCTAAGTGTAAGTTTTAGAAGTAATTAAAAAAAAAACCCATATGAATGCCAAAACGCATGCATGATACCTCAATGGATAGAGGATTCGATGATGAATCTATTGGTATGAACTCTGCTCAATTATGTGCCATGAATAGCAACGTTTACACCTCTAAAAAACACAAAGAAACATTGATTTTCCTCTAAGAGGCCTAATTCTCTGTTTTTCCGGCCCTCGATCGAGCTCTATAGCTCGATCAAGGTATTCAAATACCTCGATCAAGGTCTTAATAGAACCTCAATCGAGTGTTTATCCAAACCTTGATCGAGGGTTTAATAAACCCTCGATCAAGGTTTGTAGAAACCCTTGATCGAGGTTCTATTAAAATTTTCAAAAAAAAACTTTGTACATGACTACCAAGGTTTTATATGCACGCTCACCACCAGGACTACCCTATCTAGAATATTATGCCCATGTAGGACATTTTAGAAATGAGATTCTAGGATCCAACTAAGAAAACAGACATAAGGAATTTCAACATCATTTGATTCGACCAACTCTGCAAATAATAAATATCTTAGAAATTTAAACAAAAAAACAATCATGACATTGCCAACTTATTCTACTAATATACCTTTCGCCATTTTACTTGGAAACCAGAAGTGCCTGGTACAAACTACCATGGGGCCAAGGGTTTGAGAAATGGACTATTAAAAGCTTTTTAATGTTCATTAAACTACTTCAAAACACAAATCAGGGCTGGAATGGAGCAGCAGTGGGGGGGCGGGAATTGAAGATCATAATTAGAGTTACAGAAATGTAGTGAAACTAAAAATACTTTGTTCCGTCCTATATAATTTTTAATTTAAAAAAACTACAATTAAGTGATATGATTTTGAAAACACTAAGTTTTATCTTAATCGTCTAGATCTATTCCTCCCTGGGATCTGACCTTTAAATATCTGGCACGAGGATATATATCGTAGGTATCATATCATAGTCCTGAGAATCCAGGTGAAGTGGACACAACTCGGCTAATTTCAACTCATCAATTGAATTGCATCCATCATTTCCATACTATTCTTTTTGCATTGAACCAAGGAGAGCAATGATGCATGCCATTCAGTTGATGAGATGAACTTCGGCAATTTGTATCCATTTGACCTCGATTCTCAGGACTATGTTACGATACCTACGATATATATCCTCGGGTCAGATATTTAAAGCCCAGAGCCCAGGACGAAATAGAACATGACAGTTAAGATAAAAATTAGTGTTAAATTCAGATTCATATCACATAATTGTAGTTTTTTAAAATTAAAAATTATATACAAGGAAGCAAAGTATTTTTAGTACCTTTAGAGAGATGAAAATGTGAGCATGAAAAAAACATATGACCTCATTTCCTTGGGTTGTATCAATGTCCATTGTTTACTTTTCAAAATTGTTATTGTGTCACACATTTGCAATTAATCTTGCTAATAAATTATTGAATGACATTAGAATTTACGTCAATAACACATGACTAATTGTTTTGGTGTTTCATAATGCTAAGAGTGGAGGAAAATAAATAAAAGAAAATGTGCTATGGCAACTGTGGGATCCAAAAAATAAAAAGTATGGAAACTAAACATGATACTAATTCTCATTTCGACAAGAATTGAAAATGTTCAATGACATGAATTCAAATGGGGATTCATAATACAAGGTGTCCAAGCATCTTTTGTAAGACTTCATTAAATGAAACTTTACATGATGCATATGAAAATACACTGTCAAGATCAAGCTATGAGTCCGATCAAAGTCTCTAAAACCATTGATCGAACGAGTTAGAAGAAAGCTCGATCGAACTAGCAGCTTAATCGAGTTTTTCAAAACTTTAATTAAAAACATATTTGAGTGTGCACACGAATATGGACACCCAAATATAATTAAAATCAAATATAAAATTATATGATAATAAAATTTGATAAAACATAATTTCGACTATAAGAGTAATACTTGAGGGTAATAGTACATACCTTGAAGAAAAAACAAGTAAACGCATTACTACTGTCACTTCCCCTAGATTTTATGTATAGATATTAGTTGTAGAGTAATTGTAGATATAGATGTGATTGATTGGAGTCATAGATGTGATTAATTAGATATATAACCCAATTAATCTGAAACTAATATCCATCAAAGGGAGTTCATATCCATATCCAATTAAATAATGGGCATGTTGCCTATTTATAGGCAATTAAAGATGCTCGATCGAGGTCTACTTCAACCCTCGATTGAGGTTCTGCACCATCGACCGAGGGTTTACAAAAAGCTTGATTGAGCATTTAACAAAACCTTGATCGAGTGCTTTATAAACCCTCAATCGAGCTGTTAAGACATCGATCGAGGGTTTCTTAAAAGCTCGATCGAAGTACGTTTTTTTTGTTTTTGCCGAATTTGCATTGCCAAAAAATGTAACCCACCTCCATGGATGCACCCTGGAGCTTTTGAGGATGGAGTAGTTTCAGCGCGAGCTATCATTTTTCCTAGAGTCTGAGCTCATAACCTTATCCCATAGAACCTAAAACGATTCCCGCTATCGAGTTTGATCTATTATACGACCTAACGATTAAGGGAAAGAAATTCATCATTTCCCTAGCCCAATTCCCAGATGAGGGAGGGGAATGATATTGAACTATATTTGCAAAGCCAATTCCTTAGATTAGATTTTACCAATTACAGTATTTCTAGAATCAAGCGAGATAATTTATTCTAGATTTAGTTGACCTCGATATTATTTATTTTTAGATTTTCCTTCTATAAACAACCTTTATTTCGGGGGGGGGGGGCAATCTGTAACATGTTGGGAATAGATTTCCCTTGTGATTATTAGCACTGAGGTTGTTTCATGGATGTTGTGGAAGCCAAAATACAGTGACAAATCTTTTTCCATAGCATTTTTTTTGCAATACAGGAATTTATCTTACATTGGAAGTGAACTATACTGTAAGTGGTATTTCCCAAGCAATGCCTCTTAGATTTGTTTATGAAAAGTTTTTGGTCCTTAAGATTTTAGTCTCTTGTATATAAATACTAAGTTGTTGTTTTTGTTTATGTAAGGGAAGAAGGAAACACTAAACAAACAAATTCTATGCAAGCTAACCAGTAGTAAATACACCTCATATTTTACAATATTAAGGAACACTTTATTTCACCTAGAAATTGAAACTGTTAGAAAGCAAATTTGCAACAACGCCAAACCTCAATCCTAAGACAGAAGGTGAAAAGTGTGGAAATTGAACCCAGGTGTTAGAATAATTACACTCACAAAAATTGTCAATTACACATGCAAATTACACACAAAGGAGACTGAATATGGAGCAGAACTCTAATCTATATTGAATAAGTTTACAATAGCCAACCTTGTGAAGTCATAGGCTACCACAATAAATAATTACATGAGAGATTCGAATGCATTGGGATGCCATTCGAATTAGTCAAAATCAGGCTTACTAAATCTAGTCAATGTTGATGTATATGTAACTTCGGAATGTATTCTTATATGTATTTTATATATTGTAACCCGATGTTTATTCCAGGATGTTTCTATTATGTATTTGAGTCATATTGTCTTACCCCGATATTCTGATCAGGAGGATTATTAATGTAAACAAGCCTTGTCAAGTCATTAGGTAAGTCCCCACAGTTTCGGGGCACTTGGGTTATTATACACTAATTAAGGTGCAGGCTCGAGTAAGTAATTGTAATTTAAGCCTACATGGTTGAGTGCACTTCAAGTCAACGGAAGAATATAAATAGAGAGTGAGAGTCTCTCTATTGATCACTTATGAATTACATCACTTGCTCTCTCAAGTGTGGCGCACCTTTGGAGAAGGAAATACTTTGGCTTGACAGAAGACAGAAGGCTGCTGTTGTGTTGGGAGGTCATCTTACTGTTTTGGGATCACATCTTGTGGTGATACTATATTAGAGGAAGTTGAGGGGTTTTCTCCATTTATGGTTTCCCCTCCTAAAATCTTTGTGTCTCTTGTCTCTTGTGATGTGCTTATGTGATTGTTGTTCTTGTTATTCTCTCAGTGAAAAGATCTTATCATAATGCTAGCTTAAATGATGAAAAACTAACATGGTATCAGAGCTAACCTGAGAAGAAGACATTGTCCAGCTACAGAAACTAGGGCTTCCTATTTTGTGGATCTTCCTCCATATATTTTCAGCAAAAGTATGCTAGGATGACTCTCCATTGAAGGGTGCATCTTTTTGTCGATGCAGAATTCAATTTCAATCATTTTCAGTTTCGATGTGGAAATTAGGGCTTTCTACAGAAGAGGAATTTTTGGGTGAGACCAGCATAGGATTTTTCTCCTCATCAAAACCGAAATTTAGAGACCTGGATCAAGAAATTTGGTTGGGTAAATCTCTGGGAAAGTCAAACCCTAGTTTGACCCTCAGTTAGGAGAAACCCTAAATACTAAAACTGCTAAGTTTTGGTACAGTCGCTATATTCCAAGATTGGGGAAGTCTAAAAAGCAGAAATTTGTAGGGACCAAATATGAAATCCTGATGAACACTGTGTCCAAATTTCAGCTTCTGATTTGCTATATTATGGGAGATATGATCTCTCCAAGTGAGGGTTCCATCCTCTTCCAGAAATCATCCATAAACAGGACACCTGGGGAGATCTGCAATATCTTGGGCTACAGAGGTCCAAATGGAATTCCTAAAGATGTTATAGAAAGGGAACAGAATTTAATTTCTGTGGTCCGAAGGCCAGGCTCAGAAAATGAACCAGTGACACGTGGCATTCCGCACAACTTTATTGTTCTGAACAGTCCTGTAACAGGTCACCTTGGGAAAAGGATAATATATTCCAAATGGTGAAACCAATTCTAATGAAACCTATTGTTTTGGATCAAGGACATGCGCGGTTACCTCAGTGAGAACTTTCAGACACATAGGATCAGTAATTTCGGAGATATCACAAAAACAGTAACAGGCATTTCTGCAGAAGAAATCAGAAAATTAGGGCTTCCTGTTCCGGGAGTTTCCCTCCACTGTTTTCAGAAAAGGAGTACATTGGACAGCTCCATTTGAAGAGATCTATCTGTTCATCCAATCAGATCTGAAATATTCCAAGTTTTGAAAATTAGGGTTTCTACGACAAACCCTAGATCAGCGAACTCCGGGACAAGGAACACCTCAAATCGGTAAGATCTAATCCTTTGCTATTTCCATTTGAGGTTCTCATTTCAATATGATATATCACATCAGCTTAGTGAAAAGCTTGCGGAAGTTGACAAATTCCAAGCCTGGAAGTATATGATCTCTCTGAAGAAAATGGATTGGACACCTACATGAGTATGGAGGTTCCAATTTCAGAGGGAGACGAGGCCAAAGAAGACATCATGCTCATGCTACAGAGGATGATGAACCATCTAGAAAGAGATCCAGATATGAAAGTGAAGATTCTTCAAGCAAGGATGAATATGTTCTAATATCAGCTCTCATGGGTAACATTACTCATGGAAGTGATGATTGGCTTATAGACAGTGGGGCTTACAAACATATGACGGGATTCAAGGAATCCTTTGTAAGACTGTCAGAACATGAATCACCTCACAAGGATTGAAGAATAACCTTCTCTCCATTTCAGCATTGATGCAAAAGGAATGCGGGCTGCATTCATAGATGGGCAAGTCATCATATGGCCAAAAGGAAATACTATCGACGATGTGGTAGTGATTGAAGAACAAGAAGGAGGCTTGTACAAATTGAAGGGATATCCAGAACAAGCCTTAATCCATGACATAGTAGAGCCAAATGAGCTTTGGCATAGAAGGCTTGCACATGTGCATTACAGAGCACTACCTATTGCAAGCAAAGCTGTTGAAGGTCTTCCTGAATTTCAAGCTATTTGAAGGGAAGAACAAAATCAGAATATGACCTAAAGAAACCAGTTGACGAATGTGAAGATCTAGAATGCAGAAACCATGCAGTCATAAGAGTCTCTCAAATCAAGAACAACTTGAAGCGATAAAAGAAGCGGTGAAGAATGCAGAAGTGGTGATGGCCACCTTGAATGGCCTCCCAGGATCGTAGAATTCATTCATTCAAGGAATGTGTTCCAGAAGGAAGTGATTACTTTCAGAAGACTCCGTGAAGAAGAAGAAGCTTGAATCATAAGAAGAGAAGAGAAGATGGGAGCAACTGAAGATCAAGCTCTTTCCATCCAAAGAAGATCCCTCAAGCAATGAGGAATATGAAGAACTCAACTCTTGAAGAACTTCTTATCCACCTCATCATTTGGATAAGAAACGATGCGACTATGAATGAAGAAGACAATGAAGCTGAAGGCTCAAGAAGGAGTCTACCCTTGAAACAAATAAAGATAAGTATTCAATTGTCGTTTCATTATATTATTTTGTTATGCACTTGTAGGATGTTTGCATTAATGACAGAATACTACTAATATGCATGTGATGGGTAAGTAGCTCATGGGGCTATACAAATTCTCCATTGCTACTTATCTAGAATGAAACCTCTTTGCTGACATATTGGATTAGTGCACAATCTCAATGTTGTCCTGGTAGAGATGGAAGGCATCTAGAAAGTTTCAGTGAGATATGGATGAATGTTGTATTGGCTAAAGTAGTTGCATGATCATATATTTATGCATAAGTATTTGCTAGTATGAATATTCCATATGAAATGTTCTAACCATACAAATGCATTTGACTTGTAGGAAAGATCGCATACATAATCGCCTGCAAGCAAATAAGGACGAAACTTGTTCCAAAGAACAAGTGACGAAATTTCAAAATGAAGAATAATATGACAAGTGCAATGACATCATTAATGCAGAACCTTCCAGCCACCAAGAAGAAAGGGAAGACCAGTTCAAGAAGAATGATGTCAAGGAAGTATATACACTAGATGGTCACATAGAATATTAGTAGCATAGGAAGCTACTTGTCACTCCGGTACATAATGTTTTCAGTGCATAGAGCATAGAAGACAGAAGGAGTATGATGCTTCGCTTCAGAGGGAGTGACTACAGAATATCTTGAGGTTCGACATGGTACGACAAGATGGGCAGATTACTGATGACTCTAGGCTTTACTGAGAGTAAAGTGGATTCCAACCTTTGCTTCAAGGTTGAAGGCGGAAGACCAGTGATGCTCCTGTTATGTGTCGATGCACTATTGTTCTAGGTATGGAGGTGTGGCAGAGTACAGATGGAATCTTCCTTGGACAAGGGAAGTATGCAGTAGAGATCCTGAAGAGATTTGGGATGATGGACTGCAAGGCTATGGCTACACCTATGGCATCGAATATGAAGCTATTGAGTGATGCTTCTTCAGAGTCGGTTGATGCTACGATGTATCGTCAGATGATTGGGTCATTGATGTACCTGACGAACATGAGACCAGATATTTGCTTTGCTGTGAACACC
>LPNX010354533.1:4855-21189 GCA_001517045.1 Pseudotsuga menziesii
TGATCTACTTCAACCGTCTGGAATAAGGTACGAGGTTCGATCCTTTAGTGTTAGATGTTTTTATTTCTATTGCATATTGGGAAAGATTGATTTTTGGAGTCTAGCTGTCTGTTGTGGTACCCCAAGCCATAGGAATTTCTCTCCGTAACAATTGGATATAATGGAATAAAGCTATTTACGCTAAAAATCTGGAATGTACAAGTATTACTATTTATGGTCATCCCAATGAAGGACCCAAGAGGTAATTATGTCTAATACAAACATACATGAATTCTCTCAGGTGCAATACAAAAATGATTTAGAGAGAATTATTAATTTTTATAACAACAACTAAACTAAGGAAACCAACAGTATCAAAGATACAACAAATATATATTACCAGTGTATACTTCAACTTGCACAAAACTGTACTAGTAGAAGGATCATTTATGCAAAAATTGCAAGTTTTTCTCCACACAACAATGAACACCAGGCCAATTAAGTGTACATGTGAGTTCTGGAAACAAAAATCACAAACATTTCAACAATTTAACCATGTTGGAAAATTTACAGAATGAAAATATATTTCCGGATGCCAAAA
Source organism: Pseudotsuga menziesii (assembly GCA_001517045.1). Lineage (NCBI taxonomy): Eukaryota > Viridiplantae > Streptophyta > Pinopsida > Pinales > Pinaceae > Pseudotsuga > Pseudotsuga menziesii. The sequence goes on from LPNX010354533.1 coordinate 5,436, forward strand.
TACAAGATTCCAAAATATATTTCCCGGAGCGTGAATTTAGAGAATTTTAAATATTCCCAGTCACCAACATGACAATTCAGAGAGGAATAAATATCATTGTAGAATGAAAACTGCAGGACACTGGCCATTATAGTTCATTTCAATAAGGTCCTTAGGATGCTACGCACTATTTGTATTAATTTGGATGCTACACACTAATCGCATTAAAAAAAATTCTACACACATTCAATCTAATATAAATTACTTTGAAGCTTCCTCGTAGTAATCAACATGTTGATCACTGTTGAAATATTTTGGTCTACATCAGTCAACCTAATATTTGATTCCACCAATTCAATGGGCTCCAAGAAATTTCCTTGAAACTCTTGCATCAAATGCAATTGGTGGGAATGACCCCCGATGTAGCTACACTCACAAGCATTCTTTCATCTTGTTCTCACAGAGGAGCTCTGCAACAGGGAAAAGGTATACATGCTTATATATTCAGAAGAGGATTTGAAATAGATGTGATTGTAGAGAGTGCCCTTTTATACATGTATGCCAAGTGTGGGGATATACACAGTGCAAGATGGGTGTTTGACAAAATGTCCCAAAATGATTTGGTGTCTTGGAATTAAATGATTGCAGGGTATTCTCATATACATGCTTGGTAATTAGGCTATACAAATTCTTGTCCAAATGTAAGAAGCAAACATGAAGACTAACTTGTCCACTAGTGTGAGTGTCCTTCTACCATGTGCACACTTTGTAGCGCTGCAAACGGGAAAGGAGATCCATAATTACACAATAAGAAATGGATTTGACCTGAATGAATTCATAGAAAATGCACTGATTGACATGTATTCAAAATGTGGGAGTTTAGATAATGCACACAGAGTATTTGACAGCATCCCTGCCAAAGATATAGTATCATGGAACACAATGATTGCAGGATATGGAATGCATGGAAATGGTGAAATTTCTCGTACAATTTTTCATGATATGCAACATGCTTATATAAAACCAAATCATATCACCTTCATTGTTGTTCTATGTGCATGCAACCATGCAGGTCTGGTTGGTGAAGGCTTACAGTGTTTTGAATCAATGAGTCAAGATAATGCTATCACACCCACAATAGAGCATTATGCTTGCATGGTCAATCTTCTTGGACGTGTAGGACACTTGGATGAATCTTATCAGTTTGTCAACTCGATGCCATTCAAACCTACTCCTGGCATGTGGGGTAATTTTCTTAGTTCATGCAAAGATCATTCCAATTTGCAGCTAGCAGAACATGTGGCTGATATCCTTTTTGAGTTGGAGCCTGAAAATGATGCATATTATGTACTATTGTCAAACATATATGTTGAAGCTAGGAGGTGGGAGAATGTAGGAAGCGTGAGAGCCAAGATGAAAGAATATGGTGTGATGAAGAAACCCGGTTAAATCACATCCATTGGGATTTTAATTTGGAGGCTGACTCTCTTTCTAAGAGAGCACTTTGTGTTGTGGAATGTTGTATTCATTTCTAGTAATTCCCAGATGGTGACCTATCCTGTGAAGGAAATGTTGCTTTCTTCTAATTCAACCTTATCTACTGTGACTGATATTATCTTTTTTATCATTTTGTTGTGCTTTTGAGCCTATCTGTTTGAACATATTTGCTGGGTTTGGATGTTTTTTATGAACTAGATATTACTTTTTACTTTTATACTCACAATTAAGGACTGATAACTGTGACCATCTCCGTCTCAGAGATGTATTGGTACTGTTTTGTAATGATATTTGATTCAATATGAATATCAAGAGAGAAAGTATTTTTTAGGTGAAAAAAAATAACATATTAACTTACAAGATATGTTTGTACTAAGGTCCGTTCATGGCCTCTCACCTCCAAACAAAAAAACTTATTTCAATCCCCCAAAACTGAAGCCATCAACCATGAAAGTTACACACTTTACAATCATTTTTTTCAAATATTTAATCCTTCATACCTCTTGATCAGCTTATGGATGAACATAAATTGGAATATATTCTTTAGGAGGTAGCTTTTACAAACATTTAGTGTTCATTGGTAATGGCAGGCTAGTCTGCTCAAGGAAGCTTAGAAAATGCAAGCTTGACTGTGGTGCCATTGTGATGCTGAGGATCAAGGCCTGTTGTGACCTTCCTTCCAGAAGTTCTTGTCACTCCCTAATCTTCCCTTCTCAAACTTGAATCCTGAAGAAAATCATTGAGCTTCTACATTCTTGGGAGGAGTTCCTGCAGATTTTTCCTTTGCCCGTCAGTAACAAGAAAAAAAAATTAAAAATAATCTTTAAAATAATGAACTGTTTACATCACTAACACTGGAAACTCAGTCATGAGTGAACATAAATATAATATATTTACATGACCAAAAAACACTGGATATAAGACAAAAAAAAAGATATATGATCTTAACATATTGTTAACATGTTTCAATTTATAAGACACTATCATATTACCTATTAAAGACATAGTGGGATTAACCAGCTCTCCAACATTCCTCTGGATCTCCTGTATAATTCACATTTCAACCCTATTCATCCACAAAATATCTTCAAATTACTGAGGTAAGGGTTCATGGATTACTTTTCCAACAACTAGCTATTTTCTTCATAAGTTAACTCTTTCTAAGCGACCAACCCAACTAGAATCTCCTTTCTAAGATGGCTTCCCCAGAATCTAAAACAATTTCAGGCATCGAAATAGCCTGAACATGTTATGTGGTGCAGCAAATTCCCACTTTGCAGCGTGTTTCTCGAAGCAAATTCTGAGAAAAAATTGTATCAGTAATTCCCAACAATAATTCGAGTCCTAGGGTATCTATTGATAATTTGGAAACCAATAGCTAGCTTTTTGTTTCGACTGTAAAGGATATGTTCCTTTGAATGTGCCTATAAACCATGCAACACAAAGCTTGTGTTGGAAACATATCCTGCCTCCTTTATCTGCCGAGTCAAGCTATCTAGTAAAGCATTAGAATCAACAATAGTCTCCACGATAATCCAAGCAGAGGTCTTAGGATAGCCACTGACAATGTGAAAAGAAATAGCTAGATTCTAGTTTCAACTGCACGGGATCTATTCCTTTAAATGTTCTTATACATCATGCAGCAAAAATTCTACATACTCTACCTTCTTTATGTCCATGATGAAGATATCTAACATGCCATTGATTTCCTTTGATTGTAGGTGAGATCCATCTCCTGTAACAAATAAATAAAATTTGTTTCTAACCTCAATCCAACTACATCCTGGTTTCTTCATCACCCCATATTCTTTCGTCTTGGCTCTCATGGTTTCTACATTGTCCCACCTTCTAGATTCAACATATATGATTGACAGTAGTACATAATATGAATCATTTTTAGGCTCCAACTCAAAAAGGATATCAACCACACATTCTTCTAGCTGCTAATTGGAATGAAATTTGCATGAACTAAGCTAAGTACCCCACATGCCAGGAGTACACTTGAATGGCATCAAGTTGGAAAAATCATAATCTTCATCCAAGTGTCCTTTACATCCAATAATATCGACCATGCAAGCATAATTCTCTATTGTGGGTGTGATAGCATGATATTGAATCATTGATTCAAAACACTGTAATCCTTCACCAACGAGACCTGCATGGCTGCATGTAGATAGAACAACAATGAAAATTATATGATTTGGTTTTATATAAGCTTTCTACAAACCATGAAAAATTGTAAGAGGAATTTCACCATTTCCATGCATTCCATATCCTGCAGTCATTGTGTTCCATGATACTACATCTTTGGCAAGAATGTTGTCAAATACTCTGCATGCATTATCTAAACTCCCACATTTGGCATACATTTCAACCAATGAATTTTCTATGAATTTGTTCAAGTCAAATCCATTTATTATAGTGTAATTATGGATCTCCTTTCCCTTTTGTAGAGCTACAAAGTGTGCACACACAGGAAGGACACTCACAATAGTGGAAAATTCAGGCTTCATGTTTTCTTGTTGCATTTGGACAAGAAGTTGTATAGCCTCATTACCAAGCATGTATATGAGCATACCCCACAATCATTGAATTCCATGACACCAAACCATATTGGGACATTTTTTCAAACACCCATCTTGCATTGTGTATATCCCCACACTTGGTCTACATGTCTAAAAGGGAACTCTCTACAATCACATCTATTTCAAATCCTCTTCTAAATAAATAAGCATGTATACCTTTTCCGTACTACAGAGATCCTCTGTGAGCACAAGATGAAAGAATGCTCATGAGTGTAGCTACATTGGGGGTCATGCCCACAAATTGCATTTGATGCAAGAGTTTCAAGGACATTTAATGGAGCCCATTTTGAGAAAACCGTGCAATCATCAAATTCCATGTTGTCAAGTTGGGTTTTACTCCAACTAATTGCATCTCACTAAAACGTTTCCAGTCCTCATCACAATATCCTTTATGGGCACAGCCTGAGATCATTGCATTCCATGAAACCACATCTCTTACAGACATTGTCTAAAAAACATGCAGGGCATCCTCTAGACTCTGGCATTTGGCATATGTGTCTAATAGAGCATTTCTGACAAACAAATTTGCGTCAATTCCACTCTGAATTAGATAATAATGGATTTCTCTACCCCATTCCAGAGATAACAATTGGGCACAAGCTGGAAGCACACCAGAAATAGTAATAGAATGTGGCATCACACATTCTGATTTCAGCATAGAAAAAACTTCTAGAATAATGGAATACTTCACTCCAGAGTCCAAAATAACAAAGGAGGCATTGTAATAAAGTAGATGGTACTAGAATAGTTTGTCCCAAACCTAAATTGTTCATCTTTGGAATCACAACTAGGTCTACACAAACTATTTTCATGAGAGTGTCTGTATTCAAAATCTACATTTATATTTAATTAATCAATGAAAGATGATCATACCTGTGACCCATATTTGGAGCTGGTTGGAGAGGATTTTCTTTCATCCAGAAATTTTACAAAACTCCTGAGATAGTTAAACATTATAAGATATAAATATTTGAGATACACATAAGATGGTAACCGATTTATCTCATCTCCTAGATTTAGTTTTATTTAGCAGAGAAAATAAACCAAAAATTACAAGTACACCATCAATTAAAACTGTGTTCTACCATGTGCCCCTGTTGTCTGCCATAAATAGCATATGGTTGCAATCAAATCCAACACCCACCATGACCCTCTCAAAAAGAAACAATACCTGGAAAAAAAAACCGCAAAACTCAAAATTTTGGTTGGTTATGCCTACTTTACTAATATATATGTGCAACCAAAAAAATAGCATTAACCTTTCTAAAATTTAAAACTCATAAAGGTTCTAAACTGTAATTTTGTGAATGATTGTTCAAAAACAATCCTTTACTTGGTCATACGTAGTTAACCATACCTCTTAGGTGCTTAAAGGAAAATCTTCTAAGGATATAATTAATGTAACTTGACAGTATGAAACCTTAACTATGGTGTGATTACTAATCTACAAATGTCCACAATACTCATCTTTAATATCTTAGACTGCGATGACAGTAATTTTATTTTTATAGGCCAACATATTCTTATCTTTCTCCAACATTCACCTCTAGCTTACCCAAATTCTATGTGTAATTTCTAATACAACAAAAGGAAAGAATATGAAATGCATAAAATCAGTTTTCTCTTTTCTTTATAGAGACCCAGAAGTTCACTTGCGACTAATAAGGAGAGGGAAAACTTCACTTTTAGAGTGAATGCATCTTCCTAACCCATCAAAACTTACTTCTCTCACTTCCCTTCCTAATTATAGATATCGTTGATCTCTCTCTCTGGCCTATATAAACAGTTCCAATTACGACGTCAATCAGACCCTCAGAAAGTTAACTGGCTCCACCTCAGACTCCTACTTTTTTAGGTGTGGTTTCAATGGTGTTTCATTAAGATGGATGGGGCTGGTTTTCCCCAAAAAAAATTTCTATTCTATTTAATGGATCAGGTTCACACTTTTTTATTGCCTCCAGAAGCGTCAGGAAAGGTTGTCCCCTTTCTCCACTGTTATTCCTTCTAGTCACTGAAGTGCTTTGTAAACTGATACATGCAAAGGCCTCTGATGGGCTACAAGTGAGTTATTTGGAGCACTGAGCTCTATTTTTTTAATCAATTTTTTGTAAGCAGATTCTAGAGGTAGATCAATCATGTTCTAGAAATGAGCAATTGAGTTGAGGGTTTTGTTATTTGTTTTGATGCATGTTCCAGAGCTCTGTTACAAAGTTTTGTAGCCTGTTTGTCACTAATTGTCCTCACCGGATAGTCTATTTGTCACTAATTATCCTCATTGGAAAGGTAGTGGGTTTAACATGAAAATACCCTATAAATGTTAGTCTTTATGCATGATTGAAGACGCCAATTCTAAAAACCAGAGAGTAGATATAAGAAGATTCTTACAATTCAGTGAGACTTTGTAGTCCACTGATCTTGGACAGAACTGTACCATTTAAAGAGTTTCTGTCAAGTCTCCTGTATCCATACATAGCAAATAAAGTAAGACAAAATTTGTTTTACATTTAAATCATTTTACTTGGTCTTTAAAGCTATGCATAATCTAAAAAACAATGCATCAGTACAAGGTGTGATGGAAAATTTGATACTCACAAGGCCTGCAAGGTTTGTACAAGTCCAAGAGTAGAGGGGATCTCTCCAGTAAAGCTATTGCTATGAAGCAATCTGTCATATAAAAATCTAGATTGTTGTCTTTCAATTCCCAAGGCCCAAATAAACTACTTCCATTTAAACATTATTAACAACAATATAATAAATTTCATATGCCTTTCAATATAAATTTCCAAGGCTTTAAAAATGGTATGGTGTAACTACTCTATCTTAAATAACTCAAATCTGCAGTCTAATATTTATGTTACATGCCTTGTTAGCACATTGGATCTCTCAATTGGTAAGAGCCGATGCTTTCTGTTAGATCTGATGGAATCGTAATTTGCAATGATGGTGGGAAAAAGATTTAGAATTCCACGACATAACAATAAATAGATTCTTCTGTAATTGGGGAAGAGATGTCGCTTAGAAATGCAAGATAACATGGGTATTGATGTCAATGTGGGGGTAGTAAGAGGTATAGGTAGAAAGTGGCAGGATATAATGATCCAATCATTTAGAAGACCCTACATGGCATAATTAATCATGGTATTTCCATCTATCAGATTTCAATCATGGTGATAACAGTTGAATTAATTTCCACTACGAACATAATTGGACAAGTTAAGCAAAAAAAATTATCAGCTCGCACATTAATGTGGCGGGATATCAATGATCCAATCATTGATAAGACACTGCACAACATAGTTAATCATGGTATATTGTCCATCTATCATATTTCGATAAAGGTGATGGCAATTGAATCAATTTCCACCAGGAACATAATTGGACAAGTTAAGCAGAACAAATTATCAGCTGACATGCACATTAATGAAGGGGATGGGATGCCAAGATTGTTTGAGCTAATCGTCATCTCACTTTCTCCCATTCAATCTAGAGAAACAATGAAACCCATCTACTCTCAAGGAAAAGGCAGAACAAGGAAACTGGTATGGGATTTCAAAATTATGCCAAAGGGAGACTCAAAGCAAGCTGCCATGAGGATGGAATCAACTCCACTAAGAAGGACCGTAGAAAAGGAGGGAGAGATTTTATCCATCCTGAGTCAAAGAACAAAAACCAAGACATATGATCATCTATACTGAAATGTGAGTCGGCAATGTGCAAGATTTCATGTTGTGCCATCCTTCACCACAATGGGAGAAACTGGAGGAGTGTAAACGTCAGGTAAAGATTTGAGAAAGGAATAAAATGTCTAGGAGGAAGGAGGCCATTGGTGGTTTCCCCCAGAAGAGCTGAACCAGATGCAGGAATATTTTTAAGGACCTGGAATGGTAGTTTGCAAATAAAGATATTTTGGTGGGTCTTGGGAGCGACTTACTCGAGAGGAGATTTGTGCAATCTCCAAGTTGGGAAAGGAAAAGGCATCATAGGCATTGCACCACTAGATACGTCTGAGGAAACTATGGAAGAAATACTGCAATCATTGGAAAACCACATGGAAATCCAGCCATTATTTATAGAGTATCTTCTTCACAAGCTTGAGGTTAGGAAGATGAAAGGTTTCAGCAGCGAGGAAATTGAAGTCTGGAAAGAAATGCAACAGAAGTTCTCTACCTTCTTCAATTTGATATCATGTTCATTGAGGTAAACAATATGGTTTCTTTCCCTTTTTCTAAAGATATTTTATAGTCAAGACATAATTCTGTGATCTCCAAAGCTACTTTTTGTAAGACACAATACTGGCATCACTAGATGTGTTGCAGGTAATCAATTTTGCATGATTTTAAGACATCATATCAGGCCAAGGATTGGTATACATTCCCTAGGTATGAGAACATTGATACATTATATGTCTAACAATAGTAGTGCTATAAGAATGCATACAAGCCACCCTATGTGAGTAATGAGCTAATCCCTTTTGTGAAGCCAAATAAGCAAAATAAAGGGATAATTCTTACCAAACTTAGTCCCACGATCTATAAAATAAAAACTATTTTTTACCTAAACAAATGACCCAAAGGATTGAGAGCATATGCCATGACTGAAATAAGAACCAAGCCAAAAATCAAGAAAACGTATTCTTTGCAAATACAAGTTCCAACATTAAAGACTGAAAATAAACAGAGCCAGAAAACATACAATGCTGTTCGGAGAAAAATGGTGTGGTCATCACAGCAATCCATCAGGTTACCCTCCCACGTTCTATGCACTCCCCTGCCATATTTCCATCCGGGCAACCTCCAAAACTCAAACAACAAGTGTTCTCTTTGCATAGCCAGGGTTGCACAGAGGACATCAAAATCAAGAATTGGCATTCCCTCTTTGGGGGAATCCAAGGCACAATACTGATAATCAACACTAGGTCTTCCATCCTTACAATTTGCAGATCCCCCTTTCTATAAAGCATTAACTACTGAAAATTCACCTTTGATTTCCTCATCCTACGATCCTTTATAGGCTTTCTGGACCTCCATGACTTTAAAAAATTAACAAATAAAAAAAAAAGTGCATAAACATTTCACTGGCCTTTACAACTCACACTTGGACAAAGTTATATTCAAAGGATTCTGTGCAAAGCTTTAAATAAATTGATATTTCACCTGCCTTTACAACTCAAGGTCACGAAAAAAATCCATTCATAGATTTTCTGAGCAGTACTTTAATTGTAAGGATATTTCACTGCCCTTTACAACTCATAGCTTCCCAATTTTCCATTTAATGGTTTTCTTTCCAAAGCTTATAAATGCTTTCTCATAGTACCTCTATTTGCATAATTAGACCGGAAAAATACTACAAATATTCCCCCAAAAATTCCCATCCAAATATTTTCCAAACAAAGCTTCTATATATTTGTTCTTCTCATCTCTACTCACAAACCTGCTAAGCAAATACTACAAATCTTTGAAGAAAACATTGCATCTTGTTTGCATATCAGCACTCAGCAATGAGCCTTGAAGAAAAGTTTGAACAGTCCTATGAGATGTTTCCAGTGAGAAAATTGTGATTATCCCACAACACCCCTAGTTTATATGGAATTAAGATTGCTCTACATTGACATGGTTCGGATAATATATGTCTCTAGCAGCTTCAAACCACTTCAGAACTTCAGAAACGAAGGACAAATACAATTAGTTCTTATGGGTTCATAACGAGACCTGGTGACATTTCAAATGCTGAAGAATGGATGGAGTAAGGTGTTCTTCATTGGTTCATGTCCCAATGTCAGCCAGTCAAATGCCATATATCAATAAGTGAAGCAGTCGGTGGACCCAATGATGTTTTCAGGATTGAAGAACACTTTGACAGCAAGAGGTTTTTATTTATTTACAGTCTATGAGATTTTCGCATAGTGGTGGCTTATATCCTCATTTCTGGGATGTTGTAATATCATTTCAAATCTGTCTGGCACTTAAAACAACATCCTGAAATGAGTTCTTGCTGTAGTGAAGCAAAAGATGAAATATTTAAGCAATGGAATTTTATGGATGTTAAAGGAGCAGTGGTATTATGGCAGTAGCATCATGTCTAGATCAGACGGGCGCATTCCTACAGGAACCTGTGGAAAATGGAAGAAATTTATGGAAGGTCGTGACACCAAACCAAATGCATATGGTGTTGAAACAATGTGAGCAAGTGACCTGAAATAGTCAAACAATGAAATTTATGTTGACCTTGTAGAGGAATTATCGGCAGGGATGGATTTCTTGTGAAGTGTGAAATCTATGGCTTGATGCAACAAACTGGAACAGGAAAGACTCTAGCATTTTTTATCAACTTCTATATGTTAGAAAGTAATCAATTACAGTTATGTGTTGTAGCTTCTAGCAAATTGAGGTGGTTGTAAAAAGTAAAAAATGCCTCCTCTGACCCAAGATCAAAGGAGATCTCCCATTATTGTCTTGGTTGTTTGTCCAACCTGTGAACTTGCTAGCCAAACTGTTGCAGAGACTAATACATTGTTGAGATACCATTCTAATATTGGCTTCAAGTAGTCATCGGGAGAACCATATTTCATGTGTAGCGAAGATGGCTTGAAAGTGCTCATTCTGGATGAAGTTGACCACTTGTTGGATCTGGAATTTTTTAAATGCGGATAATTCAAGTTGAAATCAAGATAACAAAGACTAATGAAAAACTTGATGTAGAAAAAAGAAGAAGACATACCCCTGTTGACATAAAGCAAAAGATGAAATATTTAAGCGATGGAATTTTATGGATATTAAAGGAGCAGTGGTATTATGGCAGTAGCATCATGTCTAGATCAGACGGGTTCATTCCTACAGGAACCTGTGGAAAATGGAAGAAATTTATGGAAGGTCGTGACACCAAACCAGATGCATATGGTGTTGAAACAATGCGAGCAAGTGGCCTAAAATAGTCAAACAATGAAATTTATGTTGAACTTGTAGAGGAATTATCGGTAGGGATGGATTTCTTGTGAAGTGTGAAATCTATGGCTTGATGCAGCAAACTGGAACAAGCAAGACTCTAGCATTTTTTATCTCGACTCAACATCACAAGTAGGTTATCTCTCGTTTCTATCCAGATCCATCATAATAAATGAATACCCTATAAATTGAAGCAGGGGTGACCTCGATAGATAATTGAAATACACAGTCTAAGAAAAAACACAAGATACTAGACTACCAATGAATTGGGGTTCAGATTCTATTTGGAATTCTTTAGGACTCCATAATAATTGAACTGATAGACCAAAAATGAGGAACACAGAGGATAAGGTCTCCAAGAACAACAGCTGAGAGACAAATTCAACCTGTCCATCCAGCAAATGGTCAGGGAGTCTCAATCCCATCAAAAATCAACCCTGCACCACCACTTGAAGAAAAAATTATGCATTTGTTGGATCCTATAGTTGTTAAAAATATGTAGAGAACTCTAATTAGGACTATTATGAAGTAAGACATGACCAACCGAGTTAAGTTAAAAGAGAGTTGACTTACGTGGTAGAGAGGTAGTGTATGAAGATGCGGGAACTTTCAAAGCAAGCTAAGAGAGTTTCCTTGTGAATGGTGATGTCCTTGGAAGAGGAAGAGGAAGAAGGATTGTCCTTCATTAGTTGGCTCAGCTTCCCCTTCACCACTCTACTAATGTTGGCCCATGGAAGGTCCTCTACCTCGCCTGTTCTCCTCTTTGCAGCAAACCCATTCAAACACCATCCCGCTTTGCTAATAGCCTGAGCAAGTTGTCTGAACTGATTTTCAACTTCACCGCTATTAGAGTTTGATGTATTTTAATTTCTAGAATTTGACCACGGGGATAAAAATGGATTCGACCTTCTTCCCACTTGGTCAACCAATCTGAAATCTGGTGCCCCATTTGGATTTAAATACTTGTTGAGGGATTCCAATTTGAACTTTAATCCATAATCAAACTTCTATTTATCCGCTGGAAATTGTATTTCACATAAAATTAATTTTAAGGAATTTATATTGAAGTTTTAGTTGTGGATTTGAATTCTTGGAGCATATTTGCAAATTGGATTAGAAGAGTCTACATTAATTGCATTGTAGGTACCATCTTCACATTCCCACATTACACATTTCTTTGAGGGAATCAACATTGTATGGCTTTTCTTTAGAGTCTTTGAGAAATATGAGGGTAAGAAAGTAATAGTCCTTCTATTTAAAGGAGATAAACTTGGTAGCCTTTATATTTGATCAACTTCTTTAATATATCCATTACGAAGATGTAGCCTTCATCATAATGTAATAGAGGTCACCTCTTGTGTATGTAAGAATCAATAGGACACTAAACATAATGACTAGTCTTCAACATGCATAATCTCAATTACCCAACAGTAGTGTAAGGGACACTTAAATCATGAATTGCAATGAATATTTCAGCAAATAAAATAGCTTGAAGGTTTATTTATAATGACAAAGTTATGATCTCATTAAGGAACTATTCCTTCATACTAATAATTAAACTTTGCATCTCCATTCTGTGCATAATTCTTCGTAATAAATTCTTATCTTCATTATCCACAACATTAAGAAAAACCTCATTCTTTATGTAAACTAGGCCCTAATGCCGCCAACCAACAACACTTGTAACTAGTACTGTAGCATTGGGTACAAGTTTATCTAGATGTTTTAATGAGAAAGGAATCTAAACCCCTTCTTGTGTAATGTACAATTTCTAAATCTCACCGGAAATACTTTGTGGGTAGCCAAACTTCATCTAACCAACACGATAGGGAAATCATTACCAATCTATAATCTAAGATAAGTGCAATGGAAAGTGCATTTCATATCTGTTTTATCCTAGGATATTCTCTTCTTGAAAGAGCACTTACTATATCTTGATCTCCATAATGTTTACAAGTCAAATCCCCATCACGACCAACCAAATTTAATTAATTGTATCAAGGACGGTCATTCTTAAGTAGTGGACACTAATTTGAGTAAAGTTGTAGACAAATGTTACATGAGTTTAAATTCCTATTTTAATGAATTAATAACTCCTTTTCATGTTATCTTCATTCACACATCGGATTAATATATATGACATACCCCTTTTTATTCATTTATTTCCTTTGCATCGAGATCCAAAAAATATCTATCTTGAGACTCTTTGAGGAATGTATGAGAAAGACATGAATCCCATCTATAGATGCAAAGGAACAAGTGATATGGAGAGAATTCCATTGCCATTAAAACCCCAACAATTGTTTAATGAAATCATTGCAACCTTCTTGCACATTTGACTGACTATATGGTAAAGGGGTTGAGGCCAAGGAAATAATTTGTGGAACTCCATTCCCTGCGTTGCTCCTGCCTCTAATTTGAGGAGAATTCAAGTTTCTAAAAAGAGGAAATGTAGAGGCATGCAGAGACGTGTCCAAGGAATTTATTCTTGGACTATTACAAAACTTAATATAAAACCCTAACATACATTAACAATAGGAGGAGTATATACAAAATGGGGAAAATATGAAATGGGAAAAATACATGGCGATTGCATAGTGCATTGAAACCTAGAATGAAAAACCCTATCACTTGTAGAGTGACCCAAGAAAAAAAATTGATAATGATACATGCCTACAATTCTATAGCAGTTGTTGAAGGGAATTTCGACTCCAAATTATTTGCAGGAGTACTAACTCTAGAGTCCTTGTTTTCCTTTACAATTCTTTTCCTTCTCTCCATGGAAACTTGAGTTACGAAAATCTTAATCCCCTCCCTCAAATTCCCAATAATTGTGTGTATTCAACTGTGGGTTTTGTGTATATGGGATGCCTGTCATGTCTTTATTTTGTAATTATAATGATTTTTTGTTTTATATTATTTATATATAATATATACTTATATTTAATATAAAATATACATTATATATCATATTTATATGGTATATAATAATATATAACTTATGTTACATAGATTTTTTATATAATATTATTCACAAATGTCAAATTATCAAGATATACATGTTCATATGTTTAATTGATTATGTGGATTGATCTTTAAATAATGTTGACAAGGGGATTGTTATGAAGACCATAGTTTGAAAAGAAGTTCAACTCACTTGAACACCTTGGTTGAGGAAACCATATATAAAAAAGCATCAAATAATATAAGACAAATATTATGAAGCTTATTAGGAGCCTCCTCTACAACCACATGATTACAAGCTCTTATAACATGCCATGATGTAGATTCTATACCTACTCTTGGACAACGTGCTCAACAACTTAATATTTCAATAATATTTAGTGAAGTTATTTGAATTTGGATCAAATTTAATATATAAACATTAATTGAGAAACACTATTATATATTATATGTTTCTAGCCATGATTGAGATTAAGCTAGTTGGTAAAAAGTGGTTTAGGATCAAGTATGAATTCATGATATAAAATAATTATATTGTACATGTGATTGGGTGTGGCATTCCAAATCATATATAACCAATACAATGTCCATGGATACTGCAAAAATGAATTCAACATGAAAAATCCTAATCATGATCAAGATGATAAAGCACATTAAAATGACAACACTACCAAAACTCAATTACATATAAGTAAGAACTACCACTAATTTATTTTAGCATAGTCATTATTTAGTTGTATTAATAGTTTAGATTGATCATTTATAGCCACATCACTTAAAATTGCTCAAATTTGGTAGTTTTAATTAGCTTAAAATTACATGACTAACGTTTTTGGCCGTGTAGTCACAAATTTGTCATTTTGCACTAGTGAACAGAGACTACGCTATCGGAAAGGGATGTAGAGAGAGAATCCAATGGAGGAAGAAGAAGATGATGAAGGAAGGAGATTATGTTGTATGTTAGTTTAGTGCGACGAGATTCTTGAAAGTGTCACTGGTTTCAATTGACGTGGAATATCCTACCAATTTAATAATTAGCCAAGGTGCCAAGGTCATGTCCAAATTAGCCTATAAAAACTATAATTATATGCCAAGGTCATGCAAATTAGCCTTATAATTAACATTATATGCCAAGGTTTAATGGCTTTAGTGGGTTTTTTTATATGTGAAGGTCATGTCCAAATTAATATATAGCTCGGTTGCATTAATTCATTTTTGTTAATATAGGGAAGTGTAAATATATATTATATATATGTTATAATTTACTAAATTCTAACACTGCAAGTGGATTCAAAGGCCCCTAGTCTCTAAATCCATCTACATTGTTAGAATTTGGTAAAATGTACAAATTCATTGTCAAATTTGCAATTTTTTTCATTGCCGGAGTGCCAACTAAAAATGACCAAATAAATGACCAATTGGTATGTGGTCATTTTTAGTCTAGATACCCTGTGACCAAATTTGGTCATTTATCTTGGTCATTTTTAGTTGGCTTTTATCCCGTGACCAAAAGTGGTCATTTATCTTGGTCTTTTTTAGTTAGATCACTTAAATATGTCAATTTTGGTCATTTATCCCTTGAAAAAAAATGTGGTGACCAAATATTTTGGTCTCCTGGTCACTAATCTCTAATTTTCCACTAGTGGTGAGAGAGAGGGGTGGTGGAGGGTGAGGGGAGAGAGAGAGGGGGTAGGGGGAGTGAGTACCAGAGAGAGAGAGAGGTGGCCTAAGAACAATTAGGGGGTGGAGGTAGAGGAGGAGGAGGGGTAGCGAGTGGGGGAGAAGGGG
>LPNX010354533.1:30711-100714 GCA_001517045.1 Pseudotsuga menziesii
TCATTTTCAAATATTTATTTATGGATGCTATATATCTTTCATTGTTCCCTTTCTTCAAAAGATCATCTATGTACACCACAAGATACACGACATATCTTCCAACATTCTTTATAAACAATGTTGCATCATCAAGATCAAAATGTTTGAAATTTAACTTCAAAAGATGCTCGGTTAATTTTTGATACCATGCATGAGGCGCTTGTTTTAGGCCATACAAGGATTTGACAAGCTTGCATACCTTTTGTTCTTTTCCTTTCACAACAAAGCCTTTTGGCTAAGACATGAAGAAATTATATTTCAAGTCTCCATTCAAGAAAGCAGTCTCCACATCCATCTGATGAACTTTCCACCCATTCTGAGCAGCTAAAGAGAGTAAGGTATGGATGGTAGCCCATTTTGCTGTAGGAGAAAATGTTTCTTCATAGTCAATTCCTTCCTTTTGTGCATATCCTTTTGCTACAAGCCTCTCTTTGTGCTTGTCAAGTGATCCATCTGATCTGTATTTGTTCTTGTACACCCACTTGCAGCCAATTGGTTTGGTTCCAACTGGAGGGTCAACCAGCTTCCAAGTTCCATTATTCATGAGTGCATCATACTCATTCTGCATAGCTTCTTTCCACTCAACTCGAGTAGAATCTTATTCAATGGAAGTTGGTTCAAAGTTAGCAGATAAATTAAATTCACAATCAAATGATGCATCCATGTCATCACCTGAATTATATCCTTCTCCTCCATCTTCATGTCTTTTTGAACTTCTTGTTCCCATATTTCAAACTTCATCTGGATGGACACTTTCAAGTGTCTTTGTGGCCCATTTAGGAATCTTCCGTGATGGTCCTGGTTGATTAGCTGGTGGTGCTTCATTTCCTTCAAGGTTGAGTCTTCCAAGTATCTCAATCACATCATCCAGTTGAATCTCTTGTTTAGGTGAAGTAGCAGGAAATTCTTCATGTGGGGGAGTTGGTGCTTCATATGGAAATTCCAAAGGTTGATCCAAAATACGAATCCCCCCTTCAAGGTTTGGAATTTCATATTCATTTTCAGAATATTTCTATGGATGAGGATATTTTTCCAAATGATCAAGATGTCTCTCAATGGACTGGTCATTTTTATTAGTATTAAGAAAAATGACATCTCTGGAAATAACAAACTTCTTGTTTACCTCATCATATAGACGGAATGCCTTGGATTTTTCTTCGTACCCCAGGAAAATGCATTTTCTGCTTCGAGCACCAAGCTTGTTTCTTTGCTCCTTTGGAATCAAGGCATAATAGGTGGAACCAAAAATTCTGAGATGCCTGACTGAAGGGAGATGGCCAAACCACATTTCATGTGGAGTCTTGTTATCAAGAGAATTTGAGGGAGTTCTGTTTCTCAAATAGGCTGCACATTTCACTGCACCACCCCAAAACATTAGTTTTACATTCTTAAAAAACATCATTGAGCGTACCATATTCATTATGGTTCTGTTCATTCTTTATGCTACACCATTTTGTTGAGGATTGTAGGGAACTGTAGTCTGATGTGCAATTCCATGTTGGTGAAGATAATCTTCAAAATCAGTTGAAGTGTATTCTTTCCCATTGTAAGTACGAAGTGTACCAATTTTAGATTGTGCTTGTTTTTCTATCAATGCATGAAAGTCCTTGAATGTTTGAAATGCTTCTAATTTTGTCTTTAATGAGTAAATCCAGCACATTCTTGAGTAGTTATCAATAGAGGTCATAAAATACTTATTCCCATTGGTAGAAGGAGTTGGAAATGGGCCACATAAATCAGAATGCACTAATTCTAATTTCCTACTTGCTCTAAAATTAGATTCATGGAATGGCAGTTTACTGTGTTTCCCTAATATGCATGCATGACATTTGCTCTTCTCTTTGGGAATGGTGGGCAAACCAAATACACCATTCTTTCTCAACAAATGAAGACTGTTATAATTCATATGACCAAATATTGCATGCCACAATAAACTTGATGACAAATTACCTTCTCCATGCTGAGAGAGGTAGGCATAGTTTTGAACCCTTGCAAATGAACCCTTTAGCTATAGCAGCTTCCCATCTTCGTATCCAGTCATGATGACTTGGTTGTCAGAGGACTTTCTTATTTCTATGATTCCATCAAACATGTGGATGGAATGGCCTTGCTGTTGAATCTGCACCAAGGACAGTAGGCTTCTCTGCAACTATGGAAGATAAAGAACATTCTTCAACAAGAAATCAGGGAATCCAAGCATCTTCAGCTGAATGGTGCCCATTCCCTTTGGTTTAAGACTTGACTTATCTGCAAAGTAAACTATGCCATTTATTGTTTCATTAAGTTCTCCAAAACAGTCTTTTCTAAAAGTCATGTGTGATGTTGCACCAGTATCAAGTAGCCAACAATATGTGTAAGATGAAAGTGAAGTCATTTCATTAATACCAAGATTACAATGTGCAACAATACAATGAGTAGAATATGAATATTTACTAGCATCTTGCTTCTTATTGTCATTTTTCTTCTGGTTATGTCTGTCTTTGATGGAGTCCCACAAAGCCCAACACTGATCTGCTGTGTGTCCAATCTTTCCACAACGCTTGCACTTCAAATTTGATCTTTTGTTGGAGTTGTTTCTGCCTCCTCTACCTCTCAAGTTTGTTCTTCCTCTGCCTCTCTTGCTTCTTTCTCCTTTGGGATGATATTTGGATTGGTATTTGGTGTGGTTCTTTGATTTTTGAGCAAAGCAAAGTGATTCTCTAGAATTCTCGGTTGTCCTCTTACCAAAAGCTTTCTCTCTGTCAGTTATATTCTCTACCAGGGTGTCAAATGTCAGTGATTTGAACTTGTCACTTGCTTGTAATGACTCAAGGTAGTTGGAGTGAGAAGGATACAAAGATTTTACAAATGCTACAACGGGAAGATCTGGTTTCATAGAAGAGGCTTGAATCTTGTGCATGATAGCTTTGATTTCAGAGGCAAGTAACATGGGATCATTGTATTTTACTTCTAAACTGAATAGTTTTAGCATTAGTTGAATAACTTCCATTTCAGAATGTGAATCATACAGATCTTTTAACATTTTTAGTGCTTCAAAACATGACTTTGCAGGCAATATGTGGTGGCTCACCTCTTCACTGACTGTGGCAGTGATTACCGCTAAATATTTCTTGTATTTTGTTTTCCAAATGGCCTTCTCTTTCTCGGATTCTGGAGGTCTTGGGTCTCTGGTTATGGGCCCTCTAGCTTCTGTCTCTATTGTGGTGCCTTCACAAATACCATCCCAAAGGTCATTGTAGATGAAGGCAGATTTGATCTTCCTCCACCATTCTGGATAAGTTTCTTTGCCAATGAGAGTGGCACCAACTACAGATTCTATAGATTGCATCTTCTGTGATTGAATCTTGCAACTAAAACAATAGGAGAAAAAGAAGAAAGAGTAAAGGTGCAGGTCTAAGTCTCTGTCACCTTCCTCAAGCTTTACAACAATGTCAATGTCTCTACTATTGTCATACAAACTTTTAAATACAAACTTAATCCTCTCAAGCCTACAATACCAACTTTAAATATGCTTTCAATGGCTTTCAAACTAGTAGAAAACAATCTCTCACCAACGCAAAGGAGCAAGTCGCAGGTCAAAGAAAAGCAGGCTTTCTTCAAGAGATTAGAACGCAGCCTTCTTCTCAATGCAGTATTCACGGTCTTCATGCAATTGGTAATGGCATGTATATTCCGCCAACAATATCTCATGTAGTGTGTGGTCGTAGCTTCAATCAGCAACAATTCACGAGGAAGAAACTTCTCACGCAACAACTCCAAACAAATATAATTCAAATACACCTCTCCAACACATCATACATAGCATGCATGGCTCATCGAATATACAACAACCATGGCTCATACATCAAACAACAATTACATTATTCTCATTTCATTCACATTTGTAGAATTCCCACACAATCTGCACGCACTTCATGGAAATAAGAAGGCGTGATCCTTCATCCTTCAATCATTGGTCTTCAACGAACTTGCAATGACATAAAAATAAGACTCATTACGACGACAGTCTTCAACAAAATCTCAGCCTTTTCAAATACTTCCTCAAATCCTCATCGTCTTCAAGCAGCAAGTGTCTGGTTCATCTTTGCAATACGTTGCCATAATGGTTCCTCTCCAAATTGCTCATCCTTGGTATATTACAACTCCACGCAAATTTAAGAATGAATGGTTTAGGACCCTCTAGGATAGTTTATAGACCACAACACAAAAGGAAATCGACCGCAGGTGGAGAAGGTCTCAACACTACCATAAAGAGAGAATGCAGTCACACCAAAAAACAAGATTTAAGATGTGACTGTCAAAAGCAACCGTTTGAGATTTCTATTTGGCATCATGGATCGCAGGTAGATGGAGTCTATACATGGACAAGATAAAGCATCTGAGTGGATGCACGATGGGTGGAAATGGAATGGTGAAAGGATAATTGCAGCAACATAGTGGGAGCAGAAATGATAACGCTATACTCACTAGCAGAGTGAGACGAAGCCCTCAATCCATAGCACAGGTCAAGGGAGTAATGCTCGTATTGAATGCATGTAGGCTAGCAGGAGAGCGGACGAGCGGCTAGTAGATAGGTAGAATAATTTTGAGTGCATGTTGCATGAATGACAGAGTGAATGAACGTTAGAGCAGCCAGTGCATGCACCAATGCATGCAATCTGTAGACTGAGGAAAGCCCAGGGTGCAGATAGCAGCAGAATGCAGACTGTACATGCAGGAGTTATGAATCGCTATGATACCACTGTCAGGTGGAATAACTCCTGAATTGTTATTATATCTCCATAGAATGCCTTTATTTATACATTTTTGATGACTCTTGGGATCACACATCTGAGGGTCTCTTGATATTCCTAATATTTACAATAACATATAATCCCGATGGATTATATTCCAACACAGACATAAACAAAATAACACCAAAAATACCATATACGTGGTTCACCCAAATCTTTGGGCTATGTCCACCAAAACTGTTTCTCCATATCATATTTATTGCAAAGGGTTACAATCCACGACTTCCATATCGCCATACTTTATGTTTTGTCCTTCTCCTAAACTCTCTTGCGAAGAGTACTTCTAAGCTATATATCCCAAAATTACGTATATCATCATCTATACTTCCTTTCAAGATGTTTAAAACCAAAAAGTACAATCCATATGCATAGGCCTCCTTCTTTTGAGATCTCTCAAATATTACATATTTATATTTTTAATCTTAGAAATAAACACTTTCAATTTTAAACATGAAATGCCTTTTAGAGATTAACAAGAGGTTTTCCCTTCACTTGTTAGTATTCACTAATTTAACCAAGTCAGATGGTCTTCACTAATTTAACCAAACAAAACCTCTTATCTCGATTTATAAGGGCGGACCACAGGAGGTGACTTCATGGGGAGATCAAGGAGCAACCTACCAGGCAAAATGATTTCCATCAATCTTAAAGTTTCGATTAAGCATGGATCAAATCAAGCTCTATAATCACTCCAAAATTCTTTAGATGGATGTGGTAAACTTCCTAAAATACCACCGTTTAGTTTTCTGCAAGAGAAAATGCTATGGATGAGGTGGAAACCACCACCCATGCCCTTACGATGGGAAACAAATGATACGATCCCAAGCATGAAATCTATTTATAGAATGGCGAACCAGCCACTCCACTCGAGACGGTGTTAGTATTCAAATCACAAGAGAGGAGAATAAGTATCAAAGTAAGATTCACCACTGATCATATTTCATGCAGCAATGGGAGTCAACCGAGGAGCTCAATATCAAAACGAGCCCCTAATATAGGTACACGCAGACTTTGAAGTCTAGAAAAGAGTTGGATCAAATTGATCCTCACCGTGTGTGCACATCGGCTCTAAAATCAAGAAAGGAGTTATATCGACTCGTTGGGGTTTAGAACCAATTCGATTCACCCAAAAAAAAGCACATGCCGGTTGAAAGCTGAGTCAAAAATAGGGTCAAGGATCTATTCAGTAATCATCTATAAATAGGCTCCTAGCCCTGAACTAAGTGGTTTTCAGTTTCAGAATGATAACCCTATGCAACCAAGGTTGCTGACAAACGGAATGGTTTTTATTAGAGTTATATTGCCATTAACACAGGCATTTGGGAAGATACATAGAACGTAGACTAGATTTACTAGAAGATCACAGGTATGTACATATATATGCTCGCTGATAAATTTTTTTTTTAGCTTTCAGTAGATAAAATAAAACACAAAGGTCTTACCAATAAAACTATCTTCCACCAAGTCCACATGTTCCTCCCTTTTCTTGTAAATGTATGGAGACTCTCTTCTGAATCTACAAAGATCATTCTCCTGGAAATGCTAGAGAAGTTCTCCTAAAGAATGCAGACAGCCAACTCACAGAGGACGCAGAGGGCTAAGCTCATGGAAAACGCACAGGGTTTTGACCTCATACAGAGCTCCCCTTTTTTTTCCCCCTACTTGCTACAATTTCCTCATACTTATAGCGGAGGGGTGGGGTGGATTTACAGCTGGTTCATATTTTTCCCTCAGAATAATTACTGCTCTTTCTATTTTCCTGGCTTGCCCATCCAAAATTAAAGGGAGCAATTTTGGCAAGGTCTATCAAGGACATTCAGACCCCGGCACAAAATAGAAAGATTCCTTTTTAAACAAGTCAGTTACCCCTATGTGGTATTTGTAATCGAGAGAGGTTAGAGTCATTTTTAGACAAAAAAATCTTCTTTATCACAAAATCCTTTTTTTTAGCTCGGCAGTATCCTAGCTTAAATCTGTCAATGTTTAGCTTTTAAAAATCAAGCTCTAAATCCTTCAATATCTTGGCTTTGCCTCTTCTTATATATATATGTAAATACTTTGTCTCGAGTTACTTAAATAAAGTGGACACACACACACACACACACACACACACACACACACACACACATATGTGTATATATATATGTTATTTCATAAGTTTTAGGGTATGTTAATTTATGTTATCATAAATTAGTTCCTCACCATGGTACATTACCATTTAGTAATTTATCGAGATACTCGAGTGATGATATCTCTTCGTCATATTTCCCTTTTTGTAACTTGAAAGTTTGTTTGGTTCTTTATCTTTTTAATTTTAACTCCTTATCCCTTTGTCGAGGTTAGTAGGGTGGTAACCTCTAAGTCCATGGCTGAATTATGCCAGAATTCAACCCTCTAGGCTATAGTATTTTTTAATCAGGCTAGTTACGACAAAATAAAAATAGGGATCCCTACAAGATTCCATAGTTACTATGTTTATCAGACTATGGCATCGAATTAAGGTTCCCTAACCATTCTCTTATTTCCCTCCTTTTTCAGTTTCCCATTGTTTAAGTTGTCTTGATGTTTTAAGATTTAGGAAGTAAATCGCCTAACTTTCAAGTTTTTCTTCTGGTGGGGCCTTGGCCTTGAGCTCCTCACCTAGAATCCTTGTACAATAATATTCCAAAATTACAAATTGCTTAGGGGTATACAGGAGGAACATTACATTCTTCCCCCCTAAAATTAACACTGTCCTCGGTGTTCCAGTGTTTTCTTCTACCAGATTACCTTCTTCTTTTTCGTCATCTTTCTTCTTTTCATCTCTTTGTTTTGAATGCTTGATTTTGTATTTCCTAATCCCACTTGATAGATGGGATTAGGTCTCTAACCTACATTTTTAAAACATATATGCACGTATACTAACATTGACATTGAAACAATGTAAAACTCAGAAACCAACATTATACAATTTCCAAAATCCACAATGGTTATGATATACATGTCAGTACTATTTTCCAAATAATAGACATATTACCTCATGGGTACCAACTTACTTGTAATGCACATACCTCTTCCAATAATTATATATATNCTGAGGCACCTCAATTCTCACACACCCCCACAATGCCTAGAGGTTATTGTCTTCACAAAGTCCCCCACTCATGTGATAGTCCTCTAATGTGTGCGGAACGAGTCTTTAATCAAAATGTCTTACATCTAGGTCTCCCCAGAATGCATAGTGGTCCCTCGCTGGCCCGGGGGAAAAACAAGGTAGCTTTCAACCACTACCTCCATCACCAATTCCTCGTGGTGACAACTTAATGCACATGATATCTTTCTCATATCTTCATAACTCTTTACAGTCTTAGAGCTTTAGCACTCCTCAGGGCCACAATTTCCCATGCCTGCAATCAATCCATAGGTGGTCAGGTTATCAAAAGCATCAAATTTTTAGCATACATCATGTCTTACTTCATTTCTCATTCATCGGATAAGAGCCCTTTCAATTTCTTTTTAATACTAGAATCGACAAGAAGGCATTCATAAGAAGCCACATAAAATATGGTAAATTTGACAATGCAAACACCACCTTACACATTAAATTCAATTTATTATTTGCTTCTATATTTGTACTATTCTGTATCAACAGAAATATAGGAAATAAAATTCATATCTTGAAGGAGTGCAACAAACTGTAATAGGAGATTCGAGTACAAAGCATATCTAACAAAATCAGGATTTGAATCATTTTGCAAAAAAACCGCTTCTGCTCCTGTCGCATCTCAGCTTCCTGTAGAGGAGGTACCTATTAGCCTTTCAGTTCCATAGATACTTCCAAATGATTGACTCAATATCAAAAATTTATAGTTCTGAAAAAATTTGTATAAATTCTTAGGAATAATGAAGCTGTCATATGTGGTCAGGATTGATCAAAACAGTGCATAAATTGAAAATATGCTTCTTATACCAATGAATCTATATTGTAACTGAATAGCAATTAACAAGTTCCTCACCACAACTAGATTCTCTAGCAATTGCCTACATGATTATGATGCACATGTTTAAAGCTGTAATTCATTTAGCAAAGCAGTACTGTCACTTATCATCAATCTTTGACTTACAAATATAATGCATATTTCACAATTATTAAGCCGCACAAAACAAAATTGGAATGCAATTGTACTTTAAGATGCTTTTGGTTTATACTTAGAGGTATGTCTGTCTATTTTGAATGCCAAAATATATGCAAGTAAATTTCGATGTTCAATAATTTTTAGAAAAATGAATCTAATTTTGAACAATCCCCAATTGCGTAACTTAAATAACTATAGCTCCAAGTCTCAAACATGCAATTTCTGAAATTGTCGGAAATATTTTGTGAGATTTTTTAAGAACATTTGTAGGATAATTCAAGATCAGAATACATCATTCGTGGTATTTTCTTATGAACTAACCAGGATATCATCTTAGCCGTGTCTCTGATCTTGTTGAATTTTTTTTTCTATGGTCTTCAAAATTAAATTTTTCATAAGCTTTTACTACTTGAAACATCACCAATCCATAATGGACCATTGCAACATGTTTGTTTGTAACTATAATGTATTCAAGCTGTTAAACTTCTCATTTGGCTAAAATCATAGTTTGAACCAATTATAATGCATAAAACTTACCTTCTAACTTAATATTCTCCAAGGATGCAAAACATATACGAAAACATACAATAGAAAACACAACTTTTGCTTATAAATATTGCACAGTATTAAGGGAACACCCTGATCCAATAGTGTGGAAATAGGTTGCTTCTGCTTTGGTGATTTGAGTCCATGGATACAACATCTTTGAAAACAAATGCACTCAATGATATATGTGCAGGAGATAAACTACTACGTATGTGGAGTGTAAAATATGTTTAAGGTATTATAGTCACAATGAACTGATTAAAAATACAGAGTCAAAAGGCCTTTGTGGATGAAAATTAATAGAACAAATGCTCACCTATAATGCGTAACTAACCTTTTCAGAAAAAGTTGTGATCGTTACATCTTTTCCTTCTCGTTCAATCTACATGGATTAATATCCAGACAAACAATCGACAAGGACAGTCGAATAGAAAACGTTTCCATGCTCAAAGACCATATTCCCCATTAGACCTTGTAGGCACAAAAATCAAATATGGTTAGTTCTTCAACACTCAACAAACTCCTACCATGCATTTCCACAACAGGAAAAGATCTTACCACACAAGGGGAGCAAATTTAGGAGAAGTTTTTCAATGATAGGACTTCTGGAAACAAGCATGGGCAAATGTCAATGGTCTTAAATATTTGATATGTTTCCTTCAAACCTAGACGAGCACAAGGATGGATATATCACTAAAACATAGGCCCGGAATAAGATACAAAAATAGTTCATTGAGGCTTCACGTTACTCTTAAAGACTATTCTTGAAAAGATTCATCAACGTTCATGTTTCTCCTGAGATTATAAAGAAAGGGAAATATATCTATGCATAAATTAAAAATAGAATATTTTGGTCATGTAGATTTGAGTCACAAAACATTACTTCCAGACACATGATCAGTGGCTACCAAACCATCAATGTTAATGTTTTTGAGAACATAACAAAATCAATTTACAGATTTTGTTCAATATCAATAATTTAACTAATCTATTACCCACATAGTGTTCAACAAGGAACTCAGTAGGCACCCATATTGTGGCCACAAAAGTTTACCTTTCCCACTTCTGTGAACTGTTCTGCAAGGATGAAATCAAGAAGGAGTAAGAACTGATCCCGAGAGAGTACGAACTGTTGCAATTTCTTCCAAATGTAATCCTGCAAAACTATCTTGTTAGCCCATTCTTAGGGTCCAGTGTTGTAGCTGGCTCTGATACCATATGTAACATACCTCCTTTACTTCAATGGCATTAGATGTAAAAAGGGGTAAAAAATATTGCTTTTTACTGTTACTATAAAAAGAGTCAATCATGCTAGTGGCAGAAATTTTCAAGAACGTTTTTAGTTTCCATCATCATTTATGGCATGCCATCCACCCAATTTGATTTAATGGAGGATTTTATATCTACAATGGCAGTTTGGGTGCACATACCAATTTATATTCAACAACTAGTATTCCTTATAATTAAAACTACCATACCTGCCAACAAGCCTTGGGTGCAACAGAAGATGACCAAGCCCAAGTTATTTCAATTGTGAATCTTAATGAGGACCTGGAATTGCTATAAGTTGTTTTACACTGAAAGGAAACATTCTTGTGCCAGAAAACCCATGAAGGACCTTAACCTAATACTCATAATAAATAACCTCGGTGAAGTATCAACAATAAGACAGAAGTATTTGGCCCTCCAAAATACTTATCAACCAATCAATTTAAGCTTTATTTGCAAGGATCTAACTTCCGTAATATCACAAAAACCAATTCACAAATTACCTTTTCTTATTTTCTAATTTGGTTCCCTCATCAAATGATCCCTACTTAAATAGATGACATCATGATACCATATTTATGTCTTCTACAAGTTCATGAAGGCTTAATTGAGTTTTTATCTCCCTCTTAACTTGGTTCTTAAATTATTAAAAACTTCAACCAGAAATAATGAATCAAAACTAATATATTATAAAATTGGGAGTGGCCATTAGTGTCTACCATCCTGCCAGCACTTTCCTTGTTTGAAGTCGAGCATTAATGGCCCCTTTTTAATGAACTCAATTAACAAATTATGATGACATAAATTTAAACAAAACTGTAGAAAGAATCTTGGAGCCTTTTGTTGTGTACAACTATTTCAAAAGAGTTCGATACCGGAATCATCCCATATAGGAAATAAGGTATATTGATAAAACAACCAAGTATTTCAATAAACCTGAACTAACTTTTCTGGTGCACTAATTCCTTCATTTCATATAATTTGGTAACAATTATTTCAAATACATATGCATACTTTAAACCATTCGGATATAGAATCAAAACTTGCAAGAACCTCAAATTTATCAATGTCATCCTATGGAAACAAACGAAGACAAAGACATTTAGACATAAACAAAAGAACACCAAAAACACCATATACATGGTTCGCCCAAATCTTTGGGCTACATCCACCAAAACTATTGCTCCATATCATATTTATTGCAAAGGGTTACAATCTGTGACTTCCATATCACCATACTTTATGTTTTATCCTTCTCCTAAACTCTCTTGCGGAGAGTACTTCTAAGCTATATATCCCAACATTAGGTATATTATAATCTATACTTCCTTTCAAGATGTTTAAAACCAAAAATTACAATTTCTATGCATAGGCCTCCTTCTTTTGAGATCTCTCAGATATTACATATTTATATTTTTAATCTTAGGTATAAACACTTTCAATTTTAAACATGAAATGCCTTTTAGAGATTAACGAGAGGTTTTCCCTTCGCTTGTTAGTCTTCACTAATTTAACCTAACAAAACCTCTTATCTCAATTTATAGGGGCGGATCACAGTAGGTGACTTCATGGGGAGATCAAGGAGCAACCTACCAGGCAAAACAATTTCCATCAATGTTAAAGTTTCGATTAAGCATGGATCAAATCAAGCTCTATAATCAATCCAAAATTCTTTAGATGGATGCGGTAAACTTCCTAAAATACCACTGTTGGGTTTTCTACAAGAGAAAATACTATGGATGAGGTGGAAACCATCACCCATGCCCTTATGATGTGAAACAAACGATAAGATTCCAAGCTTGAAATCTATTTACAAAATGGCGACCCGACCACTCCATTCGAGGCACTGTTAGTATTCAAATCGTAAGAGAGGAGAGTAAGTATCAAAGTAAGATTCACCACTGATCAGATTTCAACTTGTATAATTTCAGCAATCCACTACAAAAAAAATTCAGAGTCCTGAGAAGAAAACCCAAGCACCGCATGTCTTGCACCACGAATCAGATCGGTTTCCAATTCAGATCTTAAGGGTCCAAAGCCAATAAAAGATGCACACGTAGCAGTCAACTAAATGATTTTGGATCCAAGTGAGAATCCAACATGATGCACCCGCAGACAAGTATTTAGATGCGGGATAATTCACTTTACACAAATAAAATTCACATGCAGCACTGGGAGTCAACCGGGGAGCTCAAAATAAAAACAAGCCCCTAATATAGGTACACGCAGACTTTGAATTCTAGCAGGGATTTGGATCAAATCGATCCTCACTATGTGTGCACACCGGCTCTAAAATAAAGAAAGGAGTTAGATCTACTCGTCGAGGTTTAGAACCAAGTTGATTCACCAAAAAAAAAGCACATGTCGGGTTGAAATCCGAGTCGACAATGGGGTCAAAAATCTATTTAGTAATCAGCTATAAATAGGCTCCTAGCCCTAAACTAAGTGGTTTTCGGTTTCAGAATGATAACTCTATGCAACCAAGGTTGCACACAAATGGAAGGGTTTTTATCAAAGTTTTATTTCCATTAACGCAGGCATTTGGGAAGATACATAGAACGTAGACTAGATTTCCTGAAAGATCACAGGTATGTACATATATATGCTGGCTGATAAAAACAATTCGTAGCATTCAGTAGATAAAAGAAAACATGGAGTTCTTACCAATAACACTATCTTCCGTCGGGTCCACATGTTCCTCCCTTTGCTTGTAAATGTATGGATACTCTCTTCTGAATCTACATAGATCATTCTCCTGGAAATGCTAGAGAAGTTCTCCTAAAGAATGTAGAAAACCAACTCACAAAGGACACAGAGGGCTAAGATCATGGAAAACACACAGGGTTCGGAGCTGATACAGAGCTCCCCTCTTTTTTTTCCCCCTAATTTCTACGATTTCCTCATACTTATAGCAGAGGGGTGGGGCAGATTTACCGGCTAGTTCAGATTTTTCCCTCAGAATAATTACTGCTCTTTTTATTTTCCTAGTGTGCCCATCTGAAATTAAAGGGAGGAATTTTGGAAAGGTCTGTCAAGGACATTAAGATCTCGACACAGAATAGAAAGATTCGTTTTTAAACAAGTTAGTTACCCTGCGTGGTCTTTGTAATCGAGAGAGGTTAGAGTCGTTTTTAGAGAGAAAAATCTTCTTTATCACAAAATCCTTTCTTTTAGCTCGGCAGTATCCTAGCTTAAATCTGTTAGTGTTTAGCTTTTAAAAATCAAGCTCTAAATCCTTCAATATCTTGGCTTTGACTCTTCTTATATATATATATATATGTAAATACATTGTCTCGAGTTACTTAAATAAAGTGGACACACACACACACACACACACACACACACACACACACACACACACATATATATATGTTATTTCCTAATTTTAAGTGTATGTTAAGTTATGTCATCATAAATTAGTTCCTCACCATGGTACATTACCATTTAGTAATTTATCGAGATACTTGAGTGATGATATATCTTTGTCATATTTCCCTTTTTGTAACTTGAAATTTTGTTTGGTTCTTTCTCTTTTTAATTTTAACTCCTTATCCCTTTATCAAGGTTAATAAGGTGGTAAACTCTGAGGCCATAGCTGGATTATGCCAGAATTAAACCCTCTAGGCTATAGTATTTTTTAATCATGCTAGTTACGGCAAAAGAAAAATAGGGATCCCTACAGGATTCCATACTTAGTATGTTGATCAGACTATGGCATCGAATTGAGGTTCCCTAACCATTCTCTTCTTTCCCTCCTTGTTTAGTTTCCCATTGTTTAAGTTGTCTTGATGTTTTAAGATTTAGGAAGTAAATCGCCCAACTTTCAAATTTTTCTTCTGGTAGGGCCTTGGCCTTGAGCTCCTCACCCATAAGCCTTGTACAATAATATTCCAAAATTACTAATTTCTTAGGGGTATACAGGAGGAACATTACATGGAAAACAAAAAAATTTATAAGACAAAACCTTGCAGCTACTATAGCATTCATTCGAGAATCAGACGACATTGACATTATGAACTAGTGAATTTTCCAGTGGATTCTTTGGCCATGGAGCCTCTGGGTGAAATATCTCCAGTCAAATCTGTGTATGAATATCACCATCACATTCCTATCTAATCCTGGTCATTCTCCCAGGGAAAATTTTCAATTTCATCCCTAGAAATGACGCCAAAAGATATTAGCACTAAAAGTTGTCATTTGACTACTTGAAGGGAAAGTTTAGCACACCTTTAGCTTGGGATAAAATTAGTGTGAGAGTTGTTTAGTTTTCAAAGGTAGGTCAATGCCACAAGGTAGTAAAATATATTATATTTAAAGCTTAATGGTATCTAACAAGAAAGGTAAAGTCTCACAATTCCTTGGCATCTTACTTAGAGATCAAACCAAATAAAAAACAAAGAAAAGAAGAAGGAATTTGAATGCAAAGTAAAGTTAGATTAACATTCACAAGAAGATATTTTGATCTTTAAACATTGTTTAGAAGATATAAATCTTGCACTTAAAGCAACTTGCAAACTTAGGAAATAGAAAGGGAATCATAAATGTTGTTATATTTGAATTATGAAGGATCATTAATGCACTACAATAACATTTTTGCATTTAAATAAAATAAATATGAACATAGAAGAAGAAATACACAATCTAACCAATGTGCAAATGACTATTGAACATGCAAATTCATTGTTGTATTGGATTCGAGAGAAGATATACACATAGGGATATTGCTTCTTATGACCACCTACGTCTCTCTAAGAGGAAGAGATTCCACTCCCTTCTACATTCAAATTATCCAATCTATAAAAATTAAAAGACTCAAGATGTTACAAGCTTTGTGGAATAAACTTTTGATAATAAACTAAAGATAGAAATCATCAATGATTTCTTGGAGGAAATTAAGGATAGTTCAACTAAAATTCTTTGAAATCCATGATCTCAAGACATTTAGATGATGACTCGATGTTTAAAAAATGATCGCAATATTTTTTGCTAAATCTCGTCTTGTATGGACCCTAATTTCTCCCAGACCATTGCAAAATTTTTAAAATTTCCCTCAAATAAGATAAATCACCACACTCCCAAAGGGGTTTTTAACAATTTTGGAAGATTCCTTATGGTTTATTTGGAATTCAATTCCAAAATATAAGAACCAAAAAATGACGAGAATAATCAACATGTCTTTTACTGCTTATGTATAAACCACCTCTCACCTTCTATAGACAAAAGAGAAATGTGGGCTATTGATTCCTGAGATACTCTGATAATTAATCCACTAAGCATGGCGTGGTAACAATCAAATATTTGGAAAAACCTATGTTTATTGCTTGTTATATCCTTGAAGACATTGAAAAAACTTATAACAACCAAGATCCTAAATTTTTTTTTTGCATTCAGGATTGTAATGTCCCTCTTACCCAATCTGACTATTGAGAGGGAACATTACATAGATTTGGGGCCTCCAATTTCACCCCAACCCCCATATTACGAATTCATATAGATAAAATACGTGTGCAGAAAATAAGTAACCATACATAGTGAAAAATAAATCGTCCCACAC
Organism: Pseudotsuga menziesii; assembly: GCA_001517045.1. NCBI lineage: Eukaryota > Viridiplantae > Streptophyta > Pinopsida > Pinales > Pinaceae > Pseudotsuga > Pseudotsuga menziesii. Next base: position 47,028 of record LPNX010354533.1, read on the forward strand.
ACAATGAACATGCATATGCAAGCATAAACATTATTTCTATAATTTAAAATCATTTCACATTCAAATAAATAATAATAATTGTATTTAAACAACCTAGATCCAAGAAACTAGTTGTGTAAGAGTGATTTTCCACCAACCATAGGAACTCTGCTAACCTATATTCTTTAACATTTAGAGGCCACCCACAAGCTGGGCTATGAGGCCACCAGGATGAAGGAAATACCTACAGGATTCTATCTCTTGTCCCAAAACATGATATATTCTCTATGCGTAGCCAAAATCTCATTCAGATCTCTACATGGCTCTCACTCAACTCTCGTACCTTGGCTTTCATAATACCTTCCCCACACAACACCCTACTTGGATCATGAATCCCATTCACTGATCAAAAATTCTCTTTGGATATCCATCTTGTTGAGTGCTCCTTCTTTGTGCACAGAAGAAGACTAACCTACTAAGGCTGCTAAAGAACCACCTATAGCCTCAATTCATGGATTCTTAAGCATCCACTAGCAAGAGAAAACAATGGAAAAGGCTCCCTAACTCGCCCAACCTCTTGGATCACCTATAACCATCAATTTTCCCTTCCAAATTTGAATCTATGTCCCTAAGTTCAATTTTTTTGGGTTATGCAAGTCATGAAAAACAATACAGAGCTTTGAGTAGTGTATATCTTCTTGAGAGTGTGTGTGAGTGAGGATTGACTCCAATAGGTATGAGAAAATGCTGACAATACAATTAGAATAACTTGTGACAGTAGAAGGAAGGACTCCTGGAAGCTACAGATTGACTTCTAACAGCTGAAAAAACTGTCACAAAATCCTAGCCAGTCCCATACTTCAATAACAACATGAGATGCCTTTTTCCACCAAACCAACACATGCATTCAATGATTGTAAAATAGTAAAAAAAGTGAGATAATTGGCTTATTCAAGGAACATGACATAATTTTGGGTGATTTCTAGTGTTGACACATGGAAGCAAGGATTTGGTCTCCCATGGCCCCTCTTTCCTCTTCCCCTCTGGTGGAATCATAGCCTCTTTGGTGCAATTTACAAATCCATTCTTGGACCATTTTTTTATCTATGCACATAATATTTGCATCCATTTCCAATTGGCATGATAAGCCAAACACAAATTCCAAATAAAATATTTACATCATACATGCATATCCATTCACTAGCGGATCCTTGCCATTGAGCTTCTCACTAGGAAGCCATAGTAACATATTTATATCATTTACATAATTTTATTCAAATTCATACAAGGAAAAACTAGGGGTATTACAAGGATAAACATCGAGTATCATGCCATGAGGCTAATATTGCACTAGATTTTTCCTTTATGAGGTGCCATAACTGAGTATACAATATGGTAGCTGAAGAATGAAATCTCGATAAGGTGTTTCAAAACATAAAATGGATGTGGAGATTAAATTACATTTTTGAAATAAAATTTTTCCTTTTTTCAGAAAAGAAATATAAATCATTCGATGAATTGTATATGAATCATTTCACGTTCCTAATCAACTGGGTCATTGATTGTGATAAGAGACACTCGTCCATTAAATTAATGGGATTCTACAGTGCTTCCATACTAATAGAATTGAACCTTTGTTGTATAATTGAGTTTGATTCTTTCGCATTGAATTATTACCACAATAACCTTTTTCTATAGAATTGTAGCTCATTTTGTAGCATGTTGAAGAGTGAGAATGTCATTATACAACACCTTTTTTTTCAACGTTTCTAATTTTCATTTTAGAATGCAAAATTCTGCCAATATGAATGAATAAGAGTGCCCTATAACAAAAATTCCTATTTTTTTTGGATTAACAACATAGAAATTTTATCTAGAAATTTTGAGTGCTAACACATACTATCTTAGAGTGGAATCTATAGACTCGATTTCCAACTGAAAATAGTAGATAAAGTGGTCCTCGATCATGCCTTGAATAATCAAATCCTAAATCAAAATATTCATGTCCATGTACAAAAGAAACCTAGTTGATCAAGCATCCATGTAACTATGTACGAATACATCAATAAGGAATTTATAGTAACATGGCTTCCAAAGTATGATGCCACATACTTATCCATCCAAAATTTACTTAACCATCCAAATTAGTGCAATTAAATCACATTAATGAGGCCTTGGAAACTAAGGCTCAATTCACCTCTTACAAAAATTGATTAGTCCATATAACCAAGGTAAGGAGGAAAAGCTCATGGGAACAAACCATCCCCTCTAAAATGGACATGGATAAAAATATGAAAGTGAATATCAGCCATCACCATGTGTCACTCACTCCAAGAAGGGATCTTAGATAGGTGAATTTCTTCTGTGTGAATATCTTGGTGAAGATGTCAGCAGTTTGCTCTGCAGATGGTAAATACTTCAATGATATCAGTTGCTCATGCGCCAAGCTCCTAATGTAGTCCATGTGTGTCTTAATGTGTTTGATACTCTGTATCTACACTATATTAGTGGAAATATTGATTTCACTTTGATTGTCACACCAAATGATTGTGGGTGAATCAAATGAAAAACCAAGTTCCCCAAGAATACCTTGCAACCACACACATTGTGTAGCTGTGTTCACTGCTCCTCTGTACTATGCCTCAGCTGAAGAAAGGGATATAGTGTGGTGTTTCTTGATTTACCAGAATATGGGACCATGCAAAAGCATGAATACATAACTTGAAGTGGACTTTATGTCAATGGAATCTACAACCCAATAAGAATCAGTAAATCCAGATAGTTCTAGTGGAGAACCAGCAGCATAGTTTACCCTGAAGTGTTTGTTTCTTTGCACATAATGAAAGATTATTTTTGCAGCCTTCCAATGGATCTCATGATTATCCTACATATGAATTCAAACAATATCTACAACATATGCCAAATCAAGTCGAGAATATCTAGGATACAACAAGCTCTCAACTAGTTGTTTGTACAATTAGTTGTCCACCAATGGAGATGCACCAAAATCACCTAGTTTTATGCCTGAGAGGAATGGGAACTTGGGTTCCTTACATTCAGATATTTTTAACTTCAATAACAGGTCTTCAACATAATTTTTGTTTCTTACCTTGATCCCTGCATCATATTGCTCAATATCTAAGCCAATAAATTGTTTCAACAATCCAAGGCCAGTCATGGAGTATTCACTGTGCAATGAAGAATTTATTGATACTATGTATTTAGTGCATATCCATGTAATAAAAATGTCATCAACATATAGTAATATTACCTACAATAAATTTACAACATTCTGCAAATATATAGTAGAATCGGATTTGCATCTTTCAAATCCAAGGGATAGCAGAAACTTGTCCATCTTGGCATACCAAGCCCCGGGGGCTTGCTTGAGGCCATAAATATACTTCTTCAACCTACAAAAAAGTGAAGGATCATGAATGAAACCTTCATGCTGCTACATATATATATATATATATCCTCATGAATTTCACCATGTTTTAAATCACTCTTCACATCCATGAGGTGAACCTCCCAACGCTTACATGCAACAATGGATGAAATTATCCCGATAGAGTCCATCTTTGCAACCGGTACAATTGTGTCTGTATAGTCCACTCCTTGGAATTGAGGTAAGAATTTGGAAATCAACCTAGATTTATACTTGATATTAGAACCATAGAAAGTTACTTTGGTCCTATAGACCCACTTACATTGCACTAGTTTCCTCTTGGAGGGCAAGGGAACCAATTTCGAAGTCCCATTGTCTTTTAAGGACTTGAACTTTTCTTGCATGGTGTTTTTCCATATTTGGTCAAGTGATGCTTCTTGATATGCATAAGGATCACATATAACTATAATGAAGAATATCTCTGAAATATTCAATTCGCAAGTAGATAATTCATTGTGAAATTGAGATATATTCTTCCTAGAGTTTAGTGGATCTCCAGCAAGATCACGAGCGGATTGAATGGTTTTCTCATCCCACTTGGGATAAATGGGTGAGTAATGATATGAATGCATGTAATAATCATCATCATAAATATAACAATCAGAATAATTATAGGAATTATCATCACTTACATCATCATGGAGTGGAGGATTTGAGCATTCCCCTTGAGCTAGTTTGATCTCCTACATGGGATCTTCTTTGAACTGTACACTCCTTTACATGAATGTTTTCTAATATGAGGGATAAAAGAGCTTGTATGCCTTTTCATATTCACAATATCTAACCATAATGGACTCCATTATTTGAGGTTTCAAGGCCTTTATCTTCTCGGGAGGAATCCTATCCCAATCCTTTGATCCAAAAACCCTGAAATGAGAAACACTGGGCTTATGACCACTCAAAGCCTCATATGGAGTTTTTCCATCCAATTATTTCTGTGGAGATTTTTTTTGAACATATGCATCATATTTTATATCTTCATCCCATAGCTTAGGATTCAAATCCTTTGCTTCCATCATGCATGTTTCCATCTCTTTGAGAGCCTTGTTCTTGCGCTATGCAACACCATTCTACGATGGTGTGTAGGGAACATAATGATGCATTTGGATGCCACATTCCTCACAAATTTTCCACATACTTATTACCATTTTCAGTCATAAGAAACTTTATCTTTTTCCCACATGCATTCTCAACTAAGGCTTTGTACACTTTGAGAGTATAAAAAAACTCATATTTTAGCTTGAGAAAATACACCAAGAAAAAACCTTGAGAAATCATCTATGAAAGTAAACACATACCTTGAATTAAAATATGAGGGTGTGGGAAGAGGCCCTATGAGATTTGAATGGATCAAATCAATCACTTGGAAAATGCTTCTTTCCTTTCCTTTCTCATATCTGCGCTCAACATGTTTTCCCACTACACACCCTTTGCATGTGTCATTAGAAAAGTTGATGGTAGAAAACCCTTCAACCATGATTTCCTTTATTATTGCTTAGAGGTACATGTATTTGAGATGACCATATCTCTCATGGCACAAATTTATTGTTTCATTGGCATGTGATGTAATGTCCCGGTTTTGACCCCATTACATTAGATGTATATGATGTATAAAATGTAAATGATCAGGACTAGAGCTGGAATATCGAATGTGCCCATCAATGATGTGTACATTCCAGCCCCGAAGATCTGTGCAGCAAGTTTGGCCTGATCAACCAATGGCACATTGGAATATTTAGACTCTAAGCGGCCTTTTCGAGTAAAATCAAGTTGGTCAACAGTGACCACCTTTCCCTCATGTGGAAAAACCACGACACGAAAGATAGTTGATGCAACAGTAGACATTGCATAAGTCCAATTCCTACCCAGAAGAAAATTGTAGTCCAACAAAGCATCAATCACTTTGACTTCAACAGACACTGCTTTTCCAGCCAACTTAATCTCAAAAGCTAGCAGGATACCATGTGGACGGAAAGACCTTCCATCAAAAGCAGTAAGTAAAGTGGTTGATTGGACCAGCTCTGGGGATCCAAGAGCTTTCCAACAAGCCAGGGACATAACAGAAGTAGAGGCTCCCTCATCAACAACTGCTCATCCAATGGTCTTACCACCATGGACAACATCTATCGATAGAGCTACATGATAAGGGAGGCAAATTTTAACATTAGAGAGATGAAATTTCACTGTGAGACTCGAAGAGTCCATGCTACCTAAAGCTGCTAAGAGGGAATCCCGCTGAGTGGGACAGCTCTGTAGCACCTCTAAAGCTGACATTACATATGGAGTCTAAGCCAAGTCTTCAACCACAGAGTAGTTAGAAGCGGCTCTGGCATTTGGGTTATGCAAAGTCTTCTTAAAGACACCTTTTGGTATCTTTGGCATTATTTCCGCAGGTTTCTCTATAGTGAGAGGGTTGGAAGATTCAACTACAGCTTTACCCTTCTCATCGGTCTCTTTCTCATAGTTTTTGTTCCTGGTTTGTAACAAAGTTGAGGATCTAACCATGTTGATATAATTGGGTTCAGGGGCAGCTTGAGTGCCCCCTGCTACGGTAGAAGCTGAGGCAGAATTCTTCCCTTGGGGAAACAGATCGTTCAGGACAGCCGGTGGTTGAGCTTGGAGCAGCTTCTAAGCTTGATCCATGAGGGGACAAAGATGAGTAAGCTAGTCCCCTTGGCACAACTTACAAGGGAACTTGACTTTCTTCTTTTCCTTTTTCCCCCCATCAGCATTGTTTGCGGGCTTTGGCTTGTTTTGATTTTGGTTTCCCTCTCCCTTTTTACCTTTCTTCTTCTTCCCGCCGGGCTGCTGATTTCCCTTTGAAGAGGTTTGTGCAAAAAAAATTGCACTTTGGGAGGAGGGGGAAGCCTTTACTGCCTCCACCATAGACTGTTTGACAGACAATTGGTGAATTTGTTTTGTCAAAGACTCTACAGTGGGAGATTTTACGGACCCAACCACACCATCTGCATGGGGTCCAGGCTTGGGTTTTTCGGCCTCATGTGAAGGCCTTTGTGCCTCAGGGATAATTTCATATAGAATCCCAGACTGTGAATAAATCAAGTCCAACTGCTGGGCCCTGAGTATGGCTTCTTCTTCACTAGTCACTCCTGATGTGGAAACATCCTTAGATATGTATGGCAACAATGACTTAAGGAACCACTCTAATATAAACTCAGGAGGGATGGTAGCTTTGATGAGACTCTTTTTCCTCCTCCACTCTTGGATATGATCCGAGATGTGGGTTTCCTTGTTTTGTCTGAAAGTAGACAAAAAATCCGTTCCGAAATCATAACGGACCGGAAACTGAAAGTGACTGAGGAAAGCACTAGCTAGGTCCCAGAAACTACTAAAAGTAGTACAAGGCAGCTCAATGTACCATATTACTGCAGTTCCAGTCAAGGTCCTCTGGAACAGCCTCAATCTCACTGAATCTTCATTCAATGAGTTGGAAGAACACCATAAATGGAAGGTGGTGGCATGAGCCCCAGGATCTTCACCAGCCTTACCTTCGAACTTAGGGATGTCTGAGGGGAAATTGGTGGGAACAGGTTGCCACAAAGGCTCATGCCTCACTGGGTCATTCATCAATATAGATAAGTCTGGCAAGTTCAAAGTTTCCAGAAAAGGAAGTTTGGGCCTAACCGATGTACTAGATGTGCCATCTTGGGGATTAGAGGGTCCATCCCCCGAATGCCCATAGGTAAAGGTAGGGTTGCCCCCTGACACCGATTGTGAAGTGGGAAGGTTGCTTTGAAACGGATTCCATCCGTAGGCCATAGGATTTTGGGTGGGAGGTGCAGTGTACATGGTTCGGGCCATCCCCATAGAAGCTGGGGTCTGAAAGACTGGAGCAGGTATCCCTCCGCTAAATAAAGAGAAGGGAGAGCTCGAGTATGGAACCGAAATAGGGGTGCGGAATCTTTGCCCATAAGAGGTGTTGCCTCCAAACTGCACTCCTACATATGATGGAGTTGGACCTATGTATGGACTGGATGGGGGAATATGCCCCCAATTCCAAGGAAATCGTTGGACATAAGCCGAGGATCCCACCGGACCACTCTGATTAGTGTAAGGGAAGGAAGAAGGAATGGTAGGTATACTGGGGATCCCAGCAACCGTGTTACCAGAAATTCCTCCTATGTTGGAGTGAACCAGTGGTTGAACGACCCGGCTCGTTGGAGTCAAGGGTGTAGAATGAAAACTAGATCTAGGGGCACTAACCGGGGGAGGTAGTACCCCTTCAACCTGAAGGGTTGAGGTAAACAAAAAAGAACTCTCTTCCGCAGAAGACATGACTCTACTCAAAGGGACACCTACTACTGGTGAAATAAAAGGTCTAACTAGGACGATCACAGGATTGTTAAGATCAGTCAATGGAGTGTTAAAATTTCTTGCAAACTCGTTAGTCTGCAATTCTTCTATCTCGACTGTGTCAAAATCAAAATAGTAGCTATCAATTCCGGTTCACCAAGAACCTCACTTACTCCTACTGGTTCAAAAGAACCGTTTGTGCCTAATCTCTGCCTTTGTGGTAAAGGTGGAGGCTCCAATACAGTGAGAGGAGGAAGGTTTCTCAAGCTTCTTGACCTTCTAACAAGTTGGTCCTCCAGAATTAAAAATTTGACTAATCACACCCTAAGGTCAAGTAAACACAAGCAAATCCACAGAGCATACACTAAAAAGATCCTAGAGTCTCAAGCAATCAAACCAGGGTATAAAGATATGCTTTCTCGAAGAAAGTTGATGAACGATTACTTGGCGTCCTTAAGCGGTTCTCAGGCACAAGCAGAGGAATCACCCACCACCCTCTTGCACTTTCCACAAGGGTTACCTTCCAAGCCCGTTCAAGGTGAACCAAAAATAACCTTCCGATTTACCTAGGTATGAACCCTAAAAGACAAGAGACTAAAGGCTACCTTGACAATACCAGCTGTCTGGGGGGACAGTCGTCAGCCGAACTCGTACGCATGGGAAGGGTAGCTGAGCCCAAAACTCTGTCTAGGACAAAATCCCCAGATGCGTAAAAGTCCTGGGTTACGTTTTCACAAGGATTCGGAGGGTTATCTCCTCTGTCCAAGCCTCCACATGGCCTAGTGCTTAACTCTCGTTTGAGAGGAGCTTCCCAGATACAGTGATAGAATCAATGATTTACCTAAATAATGGTCCACTATGTCTGAGTTTATAACTTTTGGGAAGTTTACACTCCCTAGCCCACAAGTCTAGCCTAAGCTAGTAGGTGAAAGGCCCCTAAAAATAAAAACTTACTAGTAAATTTTAATTTATGCGTTTATTTTAAGGGTTGTTTCTTACTCAAGAGGAAATGGAAGTGATATACTGTATGGTGTTTTGACTCAGCAAGAAATAAATGAAAGTAAAGTGCATTCAAAGCAAACTACTACTATAAAACAAACTTCTTTTCATTTTTTTCAAATATGTATTGATGAACTAAAGCACTGATAAGAGAAACTAAGCCTATGTTTTTGTAATTTTCTGAGATTATATATTTTTAAAATGAAGCAAACACTACTTATGCAAAAATCACAATGCAAAAGACTAACTATGTTTTGTTTTTCACTTTAAAAATTGCTCAAAGAAACTACTATGCATCTACAATGCACTATGTTTGAGTAGACTTGAAACTTATGAACTGTATACAAACCACAAACTGAAACAAACAGGCTGACAGAACCAACAGACCAGCAAGAGAAGCAGGCTAGGAACCCTAGCTTGGGTGCAAACAATGACACAAAACCACTGCAGACTTAAAAAGGCAAGTGCAAACGAAAAACTGTCAGAAAGAATACTGGAAAAATAGAGCCCAAGACCCCGATCACTGATCTGGACTAAGACACTTTAACCAAGAACCCAAACAGGCCAAATGCTTCAAGATGCAAACAGTAAATAAACCAAGTAAAAGGACTCAATGGCTTTCAGAAAGCACTAAGATGTGATCACCTGAGGCAATCAAGCAAACTCTACAACATTCTTAAAGAAAGTCTTCTCAGAAAACAAGGACTATAACAAGAAAAGACACAAGCAAACTCTTCTTTTTAAAATCCAAATCTTCAGGAGTACTTGTGACTGTCTAATAGTGCAACTTGTGAATGCTCGTGACTGTGCAGTACAACAACCCGCGAATGCAACTTTATACTCACGACTGTTCAGTGGAACAACCCACGAATGGGTATAAAATTTTTCTCAAAATCATAGAAAAAACCGTAAGACTTTCAAACGCTGAAGTAAGCAAGATCCAGGATAACAAACCACAAACAAACTCACAAGCAAAACTAGTCAGGATAACATAAATGACCTACAACAGTCTAGGCTTCCCCAGTGGAGTCGCCAGTTCTGTTGTAAGGGATTATGCACCTAATAATCGTAGGTTGGGGGTTACCAACATACTCAAACACTTGCAGACAATTGACTTCTAAAGTGCAGAATAGGAAATAGGAGAGTTAGAAGAACTTACTTGTTAAACGAAGTTCGATCCTTGCTATTCCTCTTCCGATTTGCTCCACTTCCAAAGTCTTCAAGGCTCACTCCTCTTTCACCTGTTCAGAGACAATCTTCCAGATATAGAATGATTCATATATATATGTTAGCAGGTTAGATAAATCAGATATGAAATACTAAAGCATAAACAATTATCAAACCAAGATATATGAGACACATGTGGAAGAAGTAATCTCTTTATTATCAATAATGAGAAAGTTCAGAGTACAACCAAATGTCTGAGACAAAGACTCCTATGTCACCAAAGGATTATGAGTTTCACTACTCCAAAGACTTCTATGAACAATCCACCAGCATAAATTTGCTCCAAAGTGTAAGTGTCTACAACCCTCCCCAAGGCCTGTATTTATATGGGTGAAATAAGGCAGTTCTCGAAGGTTAGGGAGGTTATAGCAGTTAGGGAGATTAAGTAAAATGACTTAACTAAACTCCCATTAGCGTGTGATTTTGTGTTTTCATGTTAAGAGGCACATTCGCGGGTATGTAGTAGAGAAACCCGCGAATGACTCGTGACTCTGTATAAGCGCAACCCACGAATACATGGATTCGCGACTTGCTATGAGGGAGACCTGTGAATGAATCATGAGTTGTCTATAAAGAGAGTCACGAATACATCCCAACATGGAAATATGTCAAAGTAACTAGCTGGATGAAGGTAAAATGTATTTCATGACAACCCAAGCTATAGTGTTAAGGGCAAAGTTCTATCCATAAGTGTCCTTTTGTGTGCCGACATGAGGGATATCAGCACTTTGACGGAGAGGTGCCACTCAGGTGTATAACAGTGTGGAGCTAAAGGCCAAGGCCCCACCATTGATCGGTTATGTTATGTTTTGGATTTGAATTATCACCGATGGTATATTGGGGCATGAGGCATATATTATGATGGCCATCATGCAAATATGCATCTATAATTAAAAATGAACCCGACCAGCTACGATCGCGGCAAAAAAAATGAGAAAGGGGCATGATTTTCACAAGGATAAGGATGTGGGGAAAATTGTCAACCTTGGCCAATGAGAGAAAAACCCATATGTCTTCTTCCTTTGTTTTATTCCAACCACTTTCATTAAGAAAGGATGCTAGTGGTTGAGGCAGTTATGGTCTTGGAAGTGGGGTGGCAGGACTGTCAATCCTCACCCACACGCACACTCTACCCACGATTTTGTTGTTCATCCTCTCACACAGATCTTCTTCTCTCCATGACTGTGTTGAAGGCTCACACATTTCCAATTTTCGTGTCCTTCCTGTTGTTTGTTCATCCACGGAAAAAAACGGAGCTGTTTTTCCTCATCCATGACTTCCGTTGTCTGTTCATTCCTCACAGGGTCGGATTGTTTTCCACGCATAGGATTTTCTTGGTTTTTATCCACGTATTTTTCCTCTGCGGATCTATGGATGGTGTGGCTGTATTCTTCCCTCGCGGACTGATTCGTGGGTCCTGCATTGTTGTTTTCATTCACACCCAGGCTGGGGAACTATAATCTCTTTCCCAGCATGGTCTATGTATGTTTTCCCGGTGAATTCATTGCCCAAGGACAGGTTGAGTTTTCCCCACGTTGTGAGCCGTGTCCACTGATGCATTTTGGGGGCTGTTAATTTCCCCAGGCCATGAACCGTGTTGGCTATTACGTTTGGGGACTGCTGTAGATGGTTTGAAGTTGTTTTCCCTGGTTTAAGCTCTAATAGCTAAATTGATTTCCTGAGTGCAATGGTTGGTCTTCGAACTGTATTGGGAGCAGGGATGGGGGCTTATTTTTGCTTGATAAACCTGGTGGCTGGAAACCACACAGACAGAGCTAAAGGTCTGGCCTTCTTCTCCATCACCCCTGAATAGCACTGGAAGGGAATGCAGGGCCTGAGGGACTGTGTAGCAAAGAAGGGACTGATTCCTTGTGTTGGGTGTGTTTGGGTGTCTTAGAGGTCAGGCTCGTTATGGTGTAGGTGTTCTTGGCTCTGTAATGAGCTCACCAGCTTAGCATTGAGCCTTTCCCAACTCCTTGATGGCCTGATAAACCCAACTTTGTTGGCTTGGCTGTGTGTTTTTGTGTATCCTTGGCTACGTGTAAGCTTGATGTTCCCTTATTTCTTGGAGAATCATTCCCAGCTCGGGGGTGGAAGCGTTGCTGAGAGATTAAGGAGCACACTGGCATATGGTTGGGTGGAACGTTGCAGTAATGTAGCTGGTTATGAATTCATATTAAGATAAGTAGTCTTGTCCATTTTTACTTCTGCAACTATATTTACTGTTAATGAATGTAATGAACATGTCGAATGCTTGTACAAATGTATGTGGTTTCTGCTGTGTATGACAAATGAATGGAATCTGTGCATGTTTCACTGTAATTCATTTCCCTGCAGTACTTTGTTTATGAAATTTTTATCATGTACGTGTTCATGGGGCTCTTAGCCCACTGTGATTAAAGTTTGGGTCGCGTCCTCTACGTTGGTCAGAGGCATGGGGACGTGATAGTATGGTATCAGAGCTCATGTTTCAACATCGGCCTGCATGAGCCTTGAAGGATTGCAGTGACAGAGGCAGCATTTATTCTACCCAGCAGCAAGCAGTGGAAGACTGTAAAAATTCAAAAATTTTGTTGAAGTGTTGAACAGTCGGGCCATTAGTAGAATAGACTTCTGCCGTTACAGAAGGGTTAGCGGTTTCCCGTCCGCCATTGCGAAAGTCCAAACCGTTAAGTCTTCCGATGGGGAAGAATTTAGAAAATGGTCCAAGTTTTGGAACAATAGGAAGAGCTAGCAGAAAAACTTCCACCGTTGCGAAAGAGTTCGTGAAGTGAACTTCCGCCAATCGGAAGAGAAAGTGGTTTCCCGTCTGCCGTTGCGGAAGTCCAAACCGTTAAGTCTTTCGACGGGGAAGAAAATCATGAGAGATTTCCAAGTGATTTGATGTCGATCGGAAGAGAAAAGTGATTGAGCGTCCGCCGTTGCAGAAGACAAAGTCATTTGGCTTCCGATGATAAACACCTCCGATGCCGGAACAGTTTGGAGAAAGCCACGAAAATTTCGTCTAAGTGTTCTGTATTGGAACAATTAGCGGAAGGGACTTCTTCCATTGCGGAAGCCAAAGGATTTAAGGCTGCCGACGCCAATCAGGAGAAGTTAAGGTTTGGCGAGCCGCAGTTGCAAAATCCAAAGTCATTTGGCTTCCGATGTCAGAAGTCCTCCGACGCCAAAAAGTTAAAAATTTCTCCAAGTAAAGAGCGGCCGTCGAATAGAGTTGGCCTTTAGTGTGCCGCCGTTGCAAAAGCCAAAGTCATTTGGCTTCCGATGTGCAAAGACCGCCGATGCCCGAAGTGGAAATTTTCTAAGTAAACAACCGCCAGTCAGAAGAGAAAGCGTTTCATGAGCCACCATTGTGGAAGCGAAAGTGCTAAGTCTTCCGATGAGAAAGACTGTCGACGCCAATGCCAGTCAAAAAGTTAGTTCAACAATCGGAAGTGAAAGTGGTTTGTGTGCCGCTATTGTGGAAGTGAAAGTGCTAATACTTCCGATGTGGAAAGACAGCCAAGAGCCGATTCTGTGCAAGGAAATTTTGAATTTCCCATGGGATTTCTCAGCAGATTTCGACTGTTTTCAGTGGGATTTTCAAGCAGTTTTCCAGTGGATTCTCATGGGCTGAGAAGGAGAGAAGTGGCAGCGATCTTATGCACCAGATTGCATGAAAATCAATAATTTACAAAAAAAATGGGCAAGCCCCCTTGACCCTCATTGTCCCCCTCAGATAGACACTCTTTGATGGAGAAAATTCTATGTTTTGGGAAACTCGTGATTTATAATTTTCCAAGAGAAGGTAAGTAATGTTGGTTTATATCAATATTATGCATCTAACAATTGTGTTACAAACACATTGTAGAGTCATAGTCATCTTCAAGGGAAGTATTCTAGATAGTGCATTTGATAAGCAAGTGGTGGTTCAGTATGAGAACTCATGATGGGTATGATGCTCGGGATTCTTACGAGCGAGCAGAAGATGCAATGAGAGAAAATGTACGTAATAGAAATGATGACATAGAGTCTAATGGAAGGATATTCCGAGAGACACCACCAGATGTTGCAGCCACTATGAGAAGCTTAATTAAAGCCCAGGAGGAGCAGCATCAGTTGAATTCCGCTATGCTGCAGAGTTTGACACACTTGCAAAGGAAGACAGACTCTGGACGAGGTACAGCAAGACCAGAAGGTAGTAAGTGCAGTACTAGGAGAAGGAGAAGAACTTCTAATTGAACATTTGATTCTGAAGAATCCAACGAGGATTCCAGTTCTTCTTCTCATAAAACAAAAAGAAAGAGACACCATAGGGATCGCTCTCGTGATGAATTCAAGAAAGCTAAACCTCCTACGTTTGATGGTGAGGTAAAGACTGGACAAGAGGCTGAAGCATGGCTTCTTGGTATTAAGAAGTACTTTCAAGTGCATGATTATTTAGGAAACATGAAGGCAAGAGTTGGCATATTCAATCTAAATGGACGTGCATCCATTTGGTGGGAACACTTCAAGCAAGTGAAGATGATCAGTGAAAGGAGGCTTAAGTGGAAACAGTTCAATAAGTATTTCAAGTAGAAATACCTCTCTGATAGGTATTATGATGACAAGATTAAGGAGTTCCATGAGCTGAGATTGGGACAGAAGACCATGGAAGAGTATGCTAATAAGTTTTTGGAGCTATTGAGGTATGTCCGGTACATCAGAGATGAAAAAGTAAAGGTCCATCGTTTTCTGAGTGGATTGCCTCAGTCTTACAAAAATAGAATTGAGTTCTACGAACCTAGAACTCTTGAAGAAGCGATAAGAAAGGCTAAGTATTTCTATGAGCAAAGAAAAGGTAAGCCATATTTCCATAAGGCATGGAAGGACAAGAAGAACGAGAAGTTTGACCAAAGAAAGAAAGGTTTCAAACCTTCTAGCTTCAAGAATCAGCAGAAGCAGCCCTCCCAAGATGTGAGTAAGCCAGTTAGAGTGATAGGAGAAAATCCTAAGGATCCACAACAGAATAGAGGGCCACTTCATTGTTGGAAATGTGGAGGACCCCACATGCACAGAAATTGTCCACTCGAGAACGAGGGTGCAAGGCCAGCTTATAATGTTCAAGAAGCAGAAACAGTGGGTCAAGTAGCAAGGGCAATTCCTAGGATTTATGTAGCATTGGAGGACCGTCAAGCAGATCACCATCCAACTATGGTTGAAGTAGCAGGTAAGATTATTGAGAAATCTATTTCTATTTTGATTGACCTTGGTTCTATGCACAATTACATTACTCCTAGAGTAGTGGAGATTTGTGCTTTTAAGAAAGTAAAGCATAGGAAGTCTTGGTTAGTTCAGCTAGCCACTAGAACGAAGAGAAAGGTCAGTGAAATGATAGAGAAATGTCCATTGGTCATGAATGGGTTGGTCACTTGTATAGACCTGAATGTACTACCACTTGGTTCCTATGATGTTCTCATTGGAATGGATTGGTTATAATCTCATAGGGTGAAGCTTGACTGTTACAATAAGACTTTTGAATGCATGGATGAAGAAGGGAACCTAGTAGTTGTGAAAGGCATTCCAAAGGTGATTTCAGTAAGGCAGGTTTCAGCAATGCAGTTAAATAAGTTCTGTAGGAAGGGTTGCCAGTTGTATGCAGCTCATATTTTGGAAACATTAGGAGATGAAACTCTGAGGTTGGAGGACTATCAGGTGTTACATGAATTCAGGGATGTGTTTCCTGATGAGATTCCAAGGCTTCCTCCAAAGAGGGACATTGAATTCACAATTGAACTTGTGCTAGGAGCAGCACCAGTGTCCAAGGCACCCTACAGAATGAGTACACAGGAGATGCTAGAATTGAAGATGCAACTGCAAGAGTTGTTGGAAAAGAAGTATATCCAACCGAGTGTGTCTCCTTGGGGAGCACCAGTTCTGTTTGTCAAGAAGAAATATGGTACACTCAGGCTATCCATTGATTACAGATAGTTGAACAAGGTTACTGTGAAGGATAAATATCCTTTGCCTAGGATTGATGACCTCTTTGATCAAATGAGAGGAGCAAGGGTATTTTCCAAGATTGACTTAATGTCTGGTTACCATCAGGTGAAAATCAAGGAGGAATACATTCATAAGACAGCCTTCAGGATGAGGTATGGGCATTATGAGTTTGTAGTGGTACCGTTTGGTCTCACGAATGCACCAGCTACATTTATGTGCCTCATGAATAGTGTCTTCAACAAGTATTTGGACAAGTTTGTGCTTGTTTTCCTTGATGACATTCTCATTTACTCTAAGAATGAGGAAGAGCATGAAGAGCATTTGAGACTGACATTGAGTTTGCTTAGGGAGCATCAGTTGTATGCAAAACTAAGAAAGTGTGACTTCTATAGAGATAGAATTCAGTATTTGGGACACATTATCTCAAAGGAGGGTATATCTGTGGACCCCGAAAAGATAGAAGCCATTATAAATTGGCCTACTCCAAGAAATGTGACAGATGTAAGATCTTTTATGGGACTTGCAGGATGCTACAGGAGATTCATTGAGGGATTTTCGAAAGTTGCACATGCTATTACTTCTTTGCAAAAGAAGGGGATGAAGTTTGAATGGACATCAAGATGTGAAGAAAGTTTCCAGCGGTAGAAGAATATTCTCACCAATGCACCAGTATTGAAGATTGCAGATCCAGAGAAAGATTTTGTGGTGTGTACCGATGCATGTGGACAAGGGCTTGGAGGAGTCCTTATGCAAGACAACCACGTGATATGTTATGAGTCAAGAAAGTTGAAGGAGCATGAGAAGAACTACACCACTCATGATCTAGAGCTTGCATCCATAGTACATGCTCTCAATATGTGGAGACATTACTTGATGGGCAGGAGATTTGAGCTCAGGACAAATCATTGTGGACTGAAGTACCTATTTGATCAGCCTACTCTGAATGCTAGGCAAGCAAGATGGCTGGAGTTTTTATGTGAGTTTGATTTTGAAATCAAGCACATAAAGGGAAAAGAGAATAAGGTAGTTGATGCACTCAGCAGGAAAGTGCAAGAAATGCATGTGGCATCTCTTAGTATTTGCCAATCAGATTTGAGGCAACAGATTGCCAATCATGTTGCCGGAGATGAATTGTATGAGCAAGTAAAAGACAAATTGCAGCAGAAAATTCTCAAGGAGAAGTATGAGGAATATAAATTGGAAGAAGATGGACTTCTCACTTATAAAGGTAGAATTTATATTCCAGATGTAGCAGATTTGAGGAGAGTTGTTATGGATGAAATCCATCAAGCTCCATATTCTGGTCACCCAGGATATCAGAAAACAATCGCTATAGCTAGAAAGCAGTACTTTTGGCCAGGAATGAAAAGGGATATGGCTGAGTACATTTCAAGATGTATGAAACGTCAACAGGTAAAGGTTGAGCATCAACATCCAACAGGTTTGTTGCAGCCTTTGCCAGTTCCAGAATGGAAATGGGAAGTTATTTCCATGGATTTTATTATAGGATTACCGATGACTTGGAGACAACATGATTCCATCATGGTTGTGGTAGACAAGTTGACTAAGGCAGCACATTTTATACCAGTGAATTCTACGCATACGATGGATGACATTGCAAAGATATTCATGAAGGATATTTTCAAATTGCAAGGATTGCTGAAGGCAATAGTCTCTGATAGGGATGTCAAGTTCACTTCCAATTTTTGGAAGGGGTTGTTTGCAGACTTGGGTACAAAGCTAAACTTCAGCACTGCATACCATCCTCAAATAGATGGCCAGACAAAAAGAGTTAATCAGGTACTTGAATACATGCTTTGCATGTACGTAATGGACAAACCAACCAAGTGGGAAGATTACTTGCACTTGGTAGATTTTGCTTATAACAATGGACATCAGGCATCCTTGGGGATGAGTCCGTATGAAGCTTTGTATGGAAGAAGGTGTAGGACACCAGTGACTTGGGATAATCCAGTGAACCGAATTGTGCTTGGATCAGAATTGCTCAAGGAAATGGAGCAAGAGGTTGTAAAGATCAGGTAGAACCTAAAAGCAGCATAGGATAGACAGAAAAGCTATGCCGATAAGCATAGGGTGAACAGGGAGTTCAGTGTTGGGGATCATGTTTACCTCAGAGTGAGGGCAAGGAAGAGTTCCTTGAACCTTGGAAGTTGTGCCAAGTTGTCACCGACATATTGTGGGCCGTTTGAAGTGCTTGAAAGGATAGGGCCAGTTGCATATAGACTTGCATTTCCTGCTAGCACTAGAGCTCATAATGTTTTTCATGTTTCTTTGCTTAAGAGATATGTACATGATCCTAACCATGTCATAAATTGGGATGTGATTCAGGTGGAACCTGAGGGAGAGTTCCGAATCGAGCCAATGCGCATCCTCGATAGGAAGGTCACAATGCTCCGGAACCGAGCCATAGGTCAGGTAAAGGTGAAATGGGAGCACTTCAGACCTAAAGAGGCTACATGGGAGGTGGAGGATGCCATGCGATTAGCACATCCATTTTTGTTGAATTGTGCGGAACACTGAGGCGATACCAGTGTAACATTTTGTTCAAATTTTGTAAATCACTGAGGACAGTGCTATTGAAGGGGGAAGGGAATGTAATGTCCCGGTTTTGACCCCATTACATTAGATGTATATGATGTATAAATTGTAAATGATCAGGGTGTGGAGCTAAACGCCAAGGCCCCACCATTGATCAGTTATGTTATGTTTTGGATTTGAATTGTCACCGATGGTATATCGGGGCATGCGGCATATATTATGACGGTCATCATGTAAATATGCATCTATAATTAAAAATGAACCCGACTAGCTACGATCGTGGAAACTAAAATGAGAAAGGGGCATTATTTTCACAAGGATAAGGATGTGGGGGAAATTGTCAACCTTGGCCAATGAGAGAAAAACCCATATGTATTCTTCCTTTGTTTTATTCAAACCACTTTCATTAAGAAAGGCTGCTGGTGGTTGAGGAATTTATGGTCTTGGAAGTGGGGTGGCAGGACTGTCAGTCCTCACCCACACGCACACTCTACCCATGATTTTTCTGTTCATCCTCTCACGCAGATCTTCTTCTCTCCACGACTGTGTTGAAGGCTCACACACTTCCAATTTTCACGTCCTTCCTAGTTTTTGTTCATCCATGGACAAAAACAGAGTTGTTTTTCCTCACGCAGGACCTCCATTGTCTGTTCATTCCTCACAGGGTCGGATTGTTTTCCACGCACAGGATTTTCTTGGTTTTTATCCACGTATTTTTCCTTTGCGGATCTACGGATGGTTTGGCTGTATTCTTCCCTCATGGACTAATTCATGGGTCCTGCATTGTCGTTTTCATTCACACCCAGGATAGGGAACTATAATCTCTTTCCTAGCATGGTCTATGTATGTTTTCCCGGGGACTTCATTGCCCAAGGAAAGGTTGAGTTTTCCCCACGTTGTGAGCCGTGTCCACTGATGCATTTTGGGGGCTGTTAATTTCCCTAGGCCATGAACTGTGTTGGATATTACGTTTGGGGACTGCTGTAGATGGTTTGAAGTTGTTTTCCCTGGTTTAAGCTGTAATAGCTAAATTGATTTCCTGAGTGGAATGGTTGGTCTTCAAACTGTATTGGGAGCAGGGATGGGGGCTTAGTTTTGCTTGATAAACCTGGTGGCTGGAAACCAAACAGATAGAGCTAGAGGGCTGGCCTTCTTCTCCATCACCCCTGAATAGCACTGGAAGGGAATGCAGGGCCTAAGGGACTGTGTAGCAGAGAAGGGACCGATTCCTTGTGTTGGGTGTGTTTGGGTGTCTTAGAGGCCAGGCTAGTTCTGGTGTAGGTGTTCTTGGCTCTGTAATGAGCTCACCAGCTTAGCATTGAGCCTTTCCCAACTCCTTGATGTCCTGATAAACCCAATTTTGTTGGCTTGGCTGTGTTTTTTTGTGTATCCTTGGCTACATGTAAGCCTGATGTTCCCTTATTCCTTGGAGAATCATGCCCAACTAGGGGGTGGCAACGTTGCTGAGAGATTAAGGAGCACACTAGCCTATGGTTGGGTGGAACATTGCAGCAACATAGCTGGTTGCAGAATGAATTCATCTTAAGATAAGTAGTCTTGTCCATTTTTACTTCTGCAACTATATTTACTGTTAATGAATGTAATGAACATGTCGAATGCTTGTAGAAATGTATGTGGTTTCCGCTATGTATGACAAATGAATGGAATCGGTGCATGTTTCACTGTAATGCATTTCCCTACAGCACTCTGTAGATGAAATTTTTATCATGTATGTGTTCATGGGGCTCTTAGCCCGTTGTGATTAAAGTTTGGGTCACGTCCTCTACGCTGGCCGGAGGCATGGGGACGTGACATGTGATAGGAGTGCATTCCCTTGTGAGTATTGAAGGAAGTGAGAGAATTTGTACATTTTCAATTTGAGAATTATAGAACAAAGTACTTTTAATATATTTGAGTTATATAAAATACTTTGTTTAAATTTGAAAATGTATTATGGACAAACTATACCGAGTATTGTGATTTCAAAATTTTAAACTGTATAATTGTTAAACTATAGCAGGTATTGTGATTGAAATTTCAAGAATATATGAAACATTTTGAAATTGATTTTTTAAGTCTATATAATGGAAGGTTTTGTATTTCAAATATTTATTTGTAATGGAGTTATAAATTTTGTATTTATAACATTTAGTACATTAATCTAAAAGGTCATAAGGAATTATAACAAAATGTTTATTGGTCATAGTGAATTAAAATAGTGAAGGTCTCCATATTTTAGATTCTTAGTATTTTGGAAGGGGGTTATTGAAATAATATTTTGATATAAAAGGCATTGTAATTTTAGATGCTATTGAAATAAAAATTTAAAGAGATATAATATTTTTATTGAAAAATTGTATGGAGTTATGAGGTGTTTTGGAAGTTAAAGGGAGTTTAGGCTTTGCAAATTATTATATTGCGTGTAATTTGTAATTTGATTCGAATGTTTTTATACAATTTGGAATTTGAGAGTTTAAAGTGATTAAAATGTTATAAGTGAATACTTAATAAAAATACATTTTTTTGTATTGTATCTTAAACATCCTAGAAATTGAATAAGGGGGTTGTAGATTATTTATGTGTGTGCTTCGTCTATTGGTGCATAGTGGAATTTGGCCTTATGGTAAACTCTCTTTCCTATAATGAATCAAGCATGTAAACATGATTACATAAAGATGACAAGTACAAGAATAAAAGAAAGAATACAATCAATCTAGAAGACAAGCAAAGGAAAACAACTATTTGAAATTCACAAATAATTTGGTCACAAATTTGACGCATCTTGCATTATAAGGCCATCTGCAATATTTATTTAGTGAAGTATTTGAATGTACTTTGTGTGTTATAATTAGAGTCAGTTGATCTGGCCTGACATTAAATAGTGCGATTCGAGGTATCTATTTGTGACACATTGTTTTGGATACTTAAAGCAATTCTTTAGATCACGATGGCACTGAACATCAAAGAGTTGTTCAGTATTTCACACATTTTAATCAACATTGCACATGGAACAACTATTTAAATAAGTAAAAATTTACAGAATGATGTCACCACTTGCCCACAAGTTATGCATAAAAAAATTGATATTCTCAAAACTCAAATAACAAGTCTATAAATAATGAATTGCAACTTCTTCGACAACATCATTGTAAAACCATACTTCTTCAGCGTAATACATTATTTGGATTAACTGTTATAGAAAGTGAACAAGAGGATATCAAGCACCATCCAACTAAGAATCAGTCATATGAATTTGATGAAGGCATCAAGGAGAGAAATAACGAATTGGATGAAAACACAAAGGTGAAAAAACACCTTGGATAAAGACACTAAAGCACACATGGATAAGTTTGAAAATCAAGGTAAAGTTATAAGACCTCGAGAAGAGTTGCAGTTTAATAGGAACAAATTTGGCCTAAGATATGAAAAGATACAGTTTGACTACTTTTACATTCTTGATTTCTCCAAAACCTATGAAATTTATGAGTGTTGGCTTTCTTGATTATGATTTACAGAGGCATATTATTGAAAACATGTTAGATGAATTACCTAAAGTTGATGATACAGATGAGTAACATGAGGATAAGGATGATGATGATGCACTTAATGATGATAATTTGGATGGTGTACTTGAACAATGCAAACATTGTCACCAATTTGGACATTGTGAATTACAATGTTTTGATCTCTAGTCATGCAATATATGTGGTAAAATAAACCACCTTGCATAAAAGTATTGGAAGGGACCAAATATTAAGAGAAAACAAGTAAATTTTGGATGGTTAAGAACTTTCCTCCATGATTTGGAAGCTAATTTGTTAGAGAGTTTTTATCAATGGATTCATAAATAGGTTCATACATGCTTGTTTAGAGAGGTTTCCAATGTAGATGGGCATGAATGTTTCAATTCATGTTTTGATGATTCGAGGCATGACAGAGGCCCAGATAATGTAGTTTTTGAATTGAATATCGAGTCTCTGCACTCCACTCAAAGATATTATGATTACACTTTTCCACTTGAAAGGGGGTATTTTGACATTATTTATTTACAAGTCCCAAAACTTCTCACCTTTTAGCTAACAGAGGGGGAAGATATTGACTCATGTCAAACTTCAAGTTTCAAAGTCCATTCCGTGTATTTTGTGGAATAGGTATATTCAGGATGATCGATTTGGATTGGATGATGGATTCATGACATGATTAATTATGGATTTATGACATCTTGGAAGAGAATATTTTGTAAATATCCTATCCTTGTGTTTCAAGTTATTTCTACATGGAAAAACGACCTTTTAGAGTTAGCTATGTCCATCTTGATTCCCCAATTTGAGAGCTAACTAGGCTTATGGACCTTTTATATATTCTCATTTTTACTATTGATATGCTGACAAATGATTAGTTCATCCTGCTTATGCATCCTCCTCCGATGCAGGATGATCCTATTTAATGCATCGATCTCTTATTTTGTTAAGTCTTGTTGAGTAATTATGTAAATAAGTAATAATTGATATATGTATGCATATTATAAAGTGTAATTACATATATAAATTTAGTATGGTTCCCTCACCCTCACCATAAAAGACGAGTTTATAAATTGAGCATTAATCTAGGATTGGATCATGACACACGATAGATTAAGTATTTGATGATGCTGGCACAAATAACTCACACACATATTTTGGTTGGTCAATTTTTTTTAGGATTTTGATGATATTTTTATGGATTTCCGAGATATCAGTTTGGATAGATGGTTTTCCACTTTTTGTCCTTTGATGGATTGTACGACATGCTTGATGGGAATTTGGAATTATGATTTAGAGCACTACTAATATTTCACCTGGTATACTTCTCAAAGGATTTTTTGCAATATTATGATTCATTCACAATTTTCATACATATTTTTTACAAGATATAGGATTTTGATGTAGATTGACACTTTTTTTTGATAGTTGGAGTATTGAATTTTTTTTATTTGTGAATATTTCATAACTTCATAGTCTTCGTTCTTCATAGGGATGGTATTTTGACCTTGTAGAGGACGGACATTTCTTCTACACTTTCTCTTGTCACATTCATTTGTTAGGGATTTTTTGGATACAAAATGTGTTATATTTCCGTCCAATTAACTTCTCACTAAAATTTTCTCTCATTGGTTTTGGGTTCACTTGATTAATAACTTGAGGATATCTAACTCATTTATTGCACATTGATTTTTGCATATTTGGTTTTCATCTTCTGCTTTTGGTGGCTTTTTCAGGTATATCTTCATTGACACTCATGAGGTTGCAAACCACGGGTATCATATTGAAGACTTAGATATGTTATCAACTTTTACTAGCCTTTGTTGTTAGTTGGTACACTTGTATCTAGACTTATGATTAAGTGGGGAGGGGGTTAGTTTGTTAGTAAATTGACTCTAATAATTAAGTCCTAAACCACTTTATTGGTATCTTGGGTTATTTATGTGGACCATTAAAGGTGATTATTGGATATTGTATTGTAATTGTACTTTTTTTGTGATTACATAAACGATTTGGCTCTTACCTTTTTCCGCCACCTCCTTGTTTCTTGGTTGTTTTTTTTTGTCTTTTTTCGTCTTGTTATTTACATCATCCACAATTAATTTTGTCTTTGTTTTGGATCCTTTATCTCTATATTCTTCAAATGTTCTAAATTGAATACTTCAAAAATTATAAGGATCATTTTCAACTTTCTCCCTAACTTGTTCAATTCGAACTCCATGATTTTTTTAATTAGCTTCTTTTTTTCCAAGGAATACCTCATGAGAAAACCTCCAAATAATTCCCCATATTTTATCGATGGTAGATGAGGTAAAATTTCAGCTCCAATTACGGATCATAACCTGGTGGGGACATCAAGTGTAAACCTTTTACATTCTAAGCATAGCCACGTAGGGATTTGACCTTGAGATATTTAGCTTGTAATTTATAGCTCTCAATCACTTGAGCTAACGCGATGGGATATGATGTTAATTATATTTATGGATTTGAATAATAATTTTCCCCACTCTTTTACAAACAAAATTACTATTGGAAAATTTCCTTTCCTTTGTGGAATAACCTTCAGCAAATGAGACAAAATAAATTTTCCCGCGTATGATAGAGAATAAAATTATATGATGGTGGATTCATTTATTCTATATCAAGAGGCACTAATGATTCTATTTTTATTTTTTTAAATCTCAGGATGGTGACAATTAGGGCATGACGCTTATATTTTCTACAATGCAATCTATTATCTCATAAATTATTAAGTCATTAAACTAATGTTTTTAAAATATCACATTTAATATGAACATTAGATGTCATCACATATGAATAATCTAGTACAAAAAATAAATTTTCCTTTGCAATATGTTATAGCATATCATCTTTTTGGATTTTAATTGTAATATTTATGTTGTGTTTGGTTGTATATATAATTTTCACAACAACATCCATGATTTCAAGGATAGTATTATTGAGTCTATATAGAGGGAATAAGCAAGAGAGGGGAATTTTGGGTTCACTGAGTTGGGAGAATAGTGAATATAACATTTTTAAATTTAGACAAAAGGACATATACTTTTTCTATGCACAATTTGCTAACAAATTGGAACTACACAGTTATTGTATGTAGTAATGTACAAAAAATCTAGTCAAATTTGATGATTCATTGTCCTCTAATCACTCAAATTCGACTATAATATTAATAAAACAACATATAAATATTAATTTCAAGCTTTCACATTCTATTCTAACTGTTATAAGAACCTAAAATAAAATCCTTGCTTAGATAACAAGCTGAACAAACATGCGAAGCGAGTACGAAATGAGGGCTAAGACCGCTCTGTTTAAGATAATCACATCTCTACATGGATTTAACCATGTGTCTCGCACTTGGAATTGGGAAACATATGAGGATAAAGTGGTGCAAAAAAACCTACATGACAACCATTATCAGTAAATATATAGAGAAATGAACTCTTGTTCTCCAATATGGTGAACCTCAAGATTGTGATGAACTTTATGAATTCACATTAAGCATGGGTTTTTGAAATTTCTACAAAAGTTCCCTTGGTGTCCAAACTTTATCACATTTTAACTTCATGTCTCAATATTATGTCATTACTCCTAAATATACTCAATGAAAATCACAAGTTTAATTTAACCTTGCACTTTTGTGAATTCAAGGACCATAGCTTTCCTTGGCAACCTAATATTTCTAGCACTACAACCATAGAGAGTTGCACTTCAAGATTATTTATAAATAATAACACATATATATACTTAAGATATAATTAGTAGACATGTAATTAATAAGAAAAAAAGTATTGTAGATAACTCATAAAGGAATAAATGATGGAAGAGGCCTACAAGTTTTGGCTTTATGGAAGTATCCCCCTAGTCAAAGGTACCATCAAGTACACCATCAAAAAAAAAAGAACCATTCCCTACAAGTAAATTTCAACCATGTAAAAGAAAAATAGCATGCAAAAATATTGAATCTTGATTCTCTATATAAAGTGTAAAAGAAACATAGCACTGTCATACCTACTATATAAATATGTTAGATATCCTACCTTATCGAGTAATGCAAAAATGCACAACAATTGAAATTGAAAAGGTTAATTTACAATCATACACTAGTTTTAATTCATCTTTTCACCCCATCTACATAATATTCACAACAACATCCATGATTTCAAGGCTACTATTATCGAGTCTATAAAGAGGGAATAAGCAAGAGAAGGTATTTTTGGGTTGTGTGATTTGGGAGAATGGTGAATAGATCATTTTGAAATTGATATGAAAAGGACATATACTTGTGTTATGAATGGTTTGATAACAAATTGGAACTACACAGTTATTGTATGTAGTAATGTACAAAATAAACAATCAAATTTGATGATCTATTGTCCTCCAATCACTCCAAATGCAGCTATATATTAATAAAAGAACATATAAATATTAATTTCAAGCTTTCGCATTCTATTCCAACTATAATAAGAACCTTAAATTAAAAAAATATATTCTTACATAAAAATCCAAATGAACATGAGAAGGGAGTATCAAATGAGGGATAAGACTACTCTCTTTAACACAACTTTCAATCAAATCTCTACATGGATTTAACCATATGACCTGGACCTGGAATTGGAATTGGGAAACATAAGAATATCAAGTAGTGCAAAAAAACCTACATTATGACACCTTGGAAGCACAAAAGCATGAATTTTTAACACCAAGTCACATGGCTCAGGCTCGGCAATCCCAAAGTGGGAATCAACTTGGAAATAAATCAATTTATTAAGAAAGGGTACATAGACTAAAGAGTCATTTTTGGTGTGTTTTTACAAATGAGAATGATTTATAAAGAGTCTTGTATCTATTATTAACACTAACTTCCATGTTTCCAAATAATTTTCCAACAATTTCAAACACTCTAATCGATCTCAAATAGGTCTAGAAGATAATTTCATCTAAGAGGAAGCTAAGTGATACACTCCTTTATCAATCAATCAATTACTATGGAATTGCAACAAATATATTTTTTTACAAAATAACATGATGGATTCATAGATGCAATATGATGTTGAATCCCCATGATTCAAAAAGACAGAAGCATACAAAAAAAAAACCTACACCCTTAGAATTCCAAACTCAAATAATGTTATGCCTTTCCAGGGCCACTTAATTGAGGGAAATCATCATTGTAGGCAACAAATCTGATCCCTTTCTAAATAAACCATAAAAGAAAATCTCATTTTTTGGGCTCTCGGAATTTATTATTGATCACAAAATAAACATAGGCATCAATGCAAGCATACTTGGTCTGATTCTCCCCAAGCATTCGACATGCCCAATTTCTCATGGAAATACTTTTTGGATTTGAAATACTTAATATGAAACCTCCATAGCTAACCCCTTGAACTTGACCTACTTAAGCTCCATCCTCTCAGGCCTTTCAAATGCCAAGGAACCAAGATCAAAATGAACTTTGCATTACAAACCATGATCATTCCTAATCTTAGCCATGTCACTCCCAATACCCAAACCTACTAATTTCATTCATGGATCTTTCAAAATCCCAACTAGGGATTCTGGAATAAAATCTAGATACAACATCTGAATAATCAGACATCCATTATTAATACATAGATGGAGTAAGGAATCCTTGTTGTTTGATCATTTTAGAAAATTAGGTCATTATTCTAAACCAAACCCTTCAATTTCCTGATCTTTTTGTTGTTTAACCTAATTTTGTGCAATGCAATCATCGTTTGTAATGATCATTTGTATGGATTTTCCATGAAGTGAATATTAGTGTAGCTTGTATTTGTCTATCTAAAGGAATTTATTCTAATGGGTAGAGGAACAATGCCCCTCAACCTTTTTCGGTGATATATCATTGTTCTGCTTTGACATTGGATATGGTTGTTTCCTCTGCCCCATGATCGATCGTGGTTTTCTTAGCTGAATTGACATGTAAATGTAAATCAATGAAATTTGGGTTGTTCTTACTTTGGTCGACATTTTTCCTCTTCCTTTTTCGTTGATATTTTTTTATCACTGGTGGTTCCTTCTTTTTTTTCTTCCATTTTAGTATAGCTCGACCTATCACCCACATTATGTTGTTCAATGTTACTTTAGTATATGATTGGTTTAATGCTTCTTATTTTTTCTCAATGAGGTTGACTATATTTTCTTTAAAAAAATATCTTACAATGTTTAGTGAATTATTATCCACAAGATAGAGAGGTACCTAAATGAAAAAATAAGAAATGAATACATGCCATAAGGAAAAGAGTCATTGAACATCATACAAATTTATGGAATGTTCTACCCAATTCCCTTTAATATATATTTATTTACACCTAAAATATCTTTAAGGTAATCCCCTTTATTTTTAGGTCTATGGCAAGAAGTTTATTTTTCCTTCCAGCAATTCTCTACCTTCTTTGCAATTATCCTAATCTTCTTACTAAAAAAAAATCCATCCCTTCAAAATCAAATTGATACTCTATTGGCACTATAGGAAGAAAGAGAAAAGGTAAATATTAAATTTGTTTCTCATTATAATACTGTTAAATTTTGGTTTGAGAAACATTCATTAGGTGGAAATGACTTCCATGTGGATTATTATTTTTTTAAATGGGACAAACTGAATGAGTCTAAATGGAAATTCTAGAATTTTCAACAATCATTCCTCAACCCATTTTATGTACCTAAAAATATTGGATGTAACGTACCTCTTTTACCTTGATTCTATTATGGGTGAGAAAGGGGTAAAAAAAAATTGTTTCCTTTTGTTTTCTTTGAAGTACTTAAATGTTTCTTTTAACAACCATCCTCAATCAGATATAGCACAATGGAAAGGTACAAACTAAACATATTATAAACTAAATCACTGATATATCAAGAATCAACAGTGTTAACTCGATCACTTCGAATCATTTACAAGGTTAATGTTGGCATTCAGAAATTCCAACCTTTTTCATGCACACACAGCCATTATTTCTAACTTTATCACTTGTAATATACACCAAGAGGAGATTTATCTTATAAAATGTATGAAGTCATTATCCTTAAATGAGTACCCATACCTTTGAAAATAATACCTTAATACCCTAAATGATAACAACGAAACATACTGTAAGTCGACCACAAAAAGGTGTTAGTTACCAAGACGAAACAAGTCATCTCTGAAATAACAAGTGAGTTTATCCATTTTAGTCCTTTTTAAGATCCATGTTTTGAATATTAGTGAACATATGGGCAAGGATCCAACATCCATAATTCTAGCCGTTTTTCCACATTCAACTCTATACAACTTAATAAAATAATTTCATTGGCGGCAACATTCCATTGTTATTTATAACCTTGCAAGAATTTATTTTATCACAGTGTTGATGATCTTTCTATAGTATTTTATACACTACAAGTACCCAGAACAATACAAGGAAAATGGACATGTAACAACAATGATCAATACACGAAACAATGAAGAAAAATAACCATATAGACAAAATACCATAAAGGCGCCAATGTACGTCGTTCACCCCAAACTCGGGGTTGCATCCACCAAACTGTTTCATCTTGTATTATTTCCCAATAATTAGTTACAAGCCATCCATCTGAGTTGCCATGCTACTTTTAATTCGCAACAACAAAGTTTCCATATATTCTTCCTGCATCAGGGACTTCCTCCCATAGAAAAGAATGCTCTACTGATATCTCTTAAAAATAGTGCACCATCAAGTGTCATGAATCATGTCTAATGAAATTTGACAAATGATTAATACTACATACATTGTAACAATAGTCATCAAGAGTGTATTGGTCATTTTAAGGAAACATGAGTATAAAATGAAATGTACCCTCTCTATTGCTACCTTTTTATCAACAATAAAAGGTCATTTTTGTCCTAAGTCACAATTTCAATTAATGCATGAATAAGGTGGCACTAACAATCAAAGTTTTACTTTCTAGATTGCTACATCACTTGATTCAGGTTCATACTATTGTTTCAAGTGATATATTAAACATTTTGTGTTACCATTTATTACTTCCATAAAGTCATGGCCTTTCTTAGTGCTTTCAACCTTGTTCGCACACATCGTTAAATCAGCTAGTAACAGTTATCTTACTCAATACACATCATTAAATTAATCAAACGAAACACAATGTAAAGATAAGAGACAAGACACAAAAATACGTGGTTCACCCTATCCAAGGGCTACATCCACCAAAATTGCTAATCCTTTTATTACTTTACTCTTCAAGAAGAATACAAGTACGCAACAAATTCGCTGAGCTTTTATTTCCCTATCTCTCTTTCATAGGTATCACAAAAATCAGCCTTATAACAAATCCTTTCAATCATGGACAAGGGATGCTCAAACCTTATATTTAAATAAAGAGCTTAACTATCTAGCCCTTAGTAGCATAGAACTAAAACATTAAAACAGGTAGAAAGGAAACTCTAACATCTGGCTTAAAGTATGTTGATATCCAACTAGCTTATACATTCTAGAACCATAACTCACATATGGAGTTAAATGATTTATATAATATAAAAGAGATGGGCCTCTTCTCTTAAAATATTACTCCCTTAAATCTCTCAGTAAGATTATATAAAAAATAAAATAAAAGGTCAACCTCTCAAATCAAAGATCACCGCCAATGCATGCAGGGACCTCTACCTAAGTCAAAACACAAATAAAAAACTATGGGCTGATTCTTCCTTAAGGCCACACATGAATGGTTAAAGATGTTATGCACAGATCACGACAGAGCTAAAAGGGTTATCCTTTACAATAAGAGTACAAGCGATGCTCTCCATTGATGGTAAAGCATGCTAGGGTTCATCGTTTTTTTCAATATTTTGGTCTTCTCAAACTGATATAAATTTTTGCCGAGAACTACCGAGCAAACAGTGAAAAGGAGAGACGGTGATGTTAAAAGCGTCATGTTTTATACTCTAAGAGGAGAAGTATGATTAGTATTGACATTCAGTCTACCAATATATTAGGTTCTAATCCTTATCGACGCCCACTATCTTTAGAGGATTCTGATTTATGAAACACAGGCACAAGGTTCACTTTTCATAAAAGAAAAATATAGTCTCACATATGATATTGAAACTGATAAATCTGATTGACAACCAAAAAAATGTAGTAGACTTAGATCTAGAATCATGGCCATAGTAAGAACTTGCAGCTGGTGCAATCGAGCTCATGGTTGCACTTTTTAACATGTGTAAAGGAAAAGGAATGGCAAACTCACTTTCCATCCAGGGAATCCATAGAGATGAGCGAAAAATTACTTGTCCTTAAAACCCAGTGCAACCCTAAGCAAAAAATAGAATACCAGTTTTCCTTAGGACAAGCATCTATGAAGCTGTAGTGGTATCCTTATGACTTTGAAACCACATGCATGAGAAAAAAGAGGGGATTAGAACCATACAGTCAAACTATATCCACCTTATCTGGCTCTAAAAGGAGTTTGTAAGATAACCAGACCTTTTACCAATCCAACCTTTCGACGACACTTCACCTGATTATTTTCTCTCCATATCTAAATAATACTCAAACTGAAAACCACAAATAGTGATTTACCTAGCCCGATATATCGACAGGATTATCCTCCACTTGCCACGATTCTCCCCAGTCATCCCCTCATCAAAGTGCATAGGTTGTTCTCCATAACCCAGAGGTCGTCCTCGTCTCGACCTGCAGATTGATTCCACAGTACTACGCAGTCTCAGCCAAGCCA
The DNA here is from genome assembly GCA_001517045.1 of Pseudotsuga menziesii. Lineage (NCBI taxonomy): Eukaryota > Viridiplantae > Streptophyta > Pinopsida > Pinales > Pinaceae > Pseudotsuga > Pseudotsuga menziesii. The sequence continues at coordinate 78,792 of LPNX010354533.1, forward strand.
TCCCAGCAAGCAAACCCCCACCCACAAAACAAAGAACGGCCGAGTATAAAAGAATGTAAAGACTCCCCCTCCAACACTCCCACAGCCAGAATTTATCCTCATCAAAACCCTAGTGCTTCCAATATTGGTGCTTACAAATTCTTGTAACATCTCCACAAATGGTGGCTATGAGTGAGGTAAATAACCTCTCCACAATCTAAGCTTCCCAATAGTTAATTCCATAAAATTATCGCCTCCTTAAAAGGTGACTGACAAACTAGTAACGGGTCCAAAAAAACCCTCGACTAGAATCAAGATAAATTAATACTCCCTTCAATATGAGTATTTTATTATAAAGCTTATATATGTTCATTAATGTACATATATAATTGTATCTACCTGAAAACGCACTGTAGGTATTAATTCCAATATGTATATATATACTATATACAATTCCCTCTATTATATGGCATTCCATTTGTATAAGGAGTTTCACTATTGTATAGTGTTCTATAAACACATTCAACCTCTTTCACCATATAATCCTTCCCTTATTATAATGAAATTTATTCCATATCTATATGTTCTGCTATTATATGCATGTATTTGTTTTTTTATATATAATATGCATGTCTCCTACCTTTTGATACCCTTGACTACATGGGGTGGAAGTAACTTTAACAGGGTGAGGGTTTCTATTCCTCCTAAACCCATATTTCAATTTTCTTGTATAATTTATATGTTGTAGTTAAATTCCCTCTTTATGTGATAATTTCCTCATGACCGATCCCTAGGCTTGCTTGTCCACAAAAGTAACATACCAATTAAGTGTGTGAGAAAACAAATAAGTGGTTTAAGGTCAAAGGTGAGGACAGTGGTGGGTTCCCTCATCAAGATCGCGATGATACCCCATTACTTTTATTCATCCTCTGAGTTTCCTCTTATTGTTTCCCTTCCCTAGTGGATTAGTTTCTAGTCGTTTTAAGTTTCGCTGAAATATTAAGTCTCCTAAGCTTATCACTTAGGAAATTAACTTGCATAAGCTGCATGGTTTTTGCTTCTAGTGGGGCCTTGGCCTTGAGATCCTCACCAGAAGCAAGTACAATACATAATCAAAATCATAAAAATTAAGGAGATGCAACAAGGACATTACATCCTTTCCCCTTAATATAACACCGTCTTTGGTGTTCCGGCATTTTCTTCGACCAGATTACCTTCTTCTCTTTCGTCATCTTTCTTATTTTCATCTCTTTGTTTTGAATGCTTGCTTTTTTATTTCTTAAGCCCTCTTTTTAGATGGGATTAGGTCTCCAAACTGCACTTTTAGACATATATGCACGTATACTAACATTGACATTGAAACAATGTAAAACTCAGAAACCAACATTATACAATTTCCAAAATCCACAGGGGTTCCGATATACATGTCAGTACTATTTTCCAAATAATAGACATACTACCTCATGGGTACCAGCTTACCTGTAATGCACATACCTCTTCCTAGCATTCTTTTCCTTTGGATGTCCTCCATCCCAGCACTCCAAGTGCTAACAATACTTCAACTACCGATTCAAGCCACCCAACACAAGTACGATACCCACCCTTAGGTGTATCTCCTTTTTGTGATATTCAGGGTGCTTCACCAATATTTTTTTCTCTAGATGTCCTCCATCCTAGCACATCAAGTGCTAACAGTACTCCAAGTACCAATTCAAGCCACCCAAAACAAGGACGATACACTTACTTAGGCGTATCTCCTTTTTGTGCTCTTCAGGGTGCTTCACCAAGTTGAGGCACTTCCAGTTCTCGCACACCTCCACAGCGCCTAGAGGTTATTCTCTTCACAGATTCCCCCACTCTTGTGACAGTCCTCTTAATGTGTGTCGAACGAGTCTTAACCAAAATGTCTTACATCTAGGCGTCCCCAGAATGCATAGTGGTCCCTCGCTGGCCCGGGGGGAAAACAAGGTAGGTTTCAACCACTACCTCCATCACCACTTCCTTGTGGTGACAAGTTTATTCCCATGAGATTTTTCTCATATCTTCGTAACTCTTTACAGTCCTGGAGCTTTAGCACTCCTCGGGGCCAAAATTTCCCATGCCTACAATCAATCCATAGGGGGTCAGTTTATCAAAAGAACATCAAATTTTTAGCATAATTCCTTTCTCATTCATCGGATAAGAGCCTTTTCAATTTCTTTTAACACCTGAATTGACAAGAAGGAATTCACAAAAATCCACAAGACCCTTTCAATTTCTTATACCAACACTATTCGAAAGAAAACACATAAAATTTGACAATTTAGACAATGCAACCACTCATTAACTTCAATTTATTACAACAGAATAAAAAAATTCACTACATCTGAACTTTTCTCTACTAGATATTATAATTCTCCAAACAAATTATATAATTCTTGTGGCCTCGATAAATCTGTAAAAGACTAATTACATGCCATCTCGATTAGAGCTACCTCTTTGCAAACCAACTTTTAACTCTACTTTAGTTAATGGTGAAAGAATTAATAAACCAACCTAAGGGAAGAGCCAGGTCACCGAAAACAAGGCGCTATCATAGCTCCACCATTTTTTTATGTCAATCAGGTCAGTCGTAGAGTGTTAGCAATGTCCAAAGTTCAAAAATCTAAATCAAGAAAAAGTTCTGCAAAGACCAACAACCAAAACCTATTAGCAATTCTAAACAAAGTAAATTTCCTGCAATAATCCTCACCACAATAAAGGTCAGAAAATCCCAATCGAAAAGACCAATTAAAACAACTATTTTCGTTAAACTGCCCCTTCTAAAATATTCATAATTAAAATAATTCAATCACATAGATGGGCATCCTCAATGAACTGCTGATAATTATTCAACACCTACGAAACCAAAAACCTGAGATAAAGTGGATGTCACCAACTATAAGAAGACTCAACAGTAGAGTTGTCTCCATGAAGTTGGTGTTTTGGAAATACTATTAGACATTTCCTACAATTCCATCTGCATAAAAAGACCCCAACTGCAGTCCCAAGTTCATCCAAATTAACATTGAATATTCAGCACCAAGCTGAAGAAACATATTTATCGAAATGACTAAGAAAGTCCCACCGCATATGAATTAGTTCAATTTGAAAACAGGAAGAAGAATTTTAATGCACATTAAGGACTACAAAATGCGATAAAACCGGCCCAAGAAATTTCCAAACAAAAAACCTCTATTACTCGGTTCAATTTCAAGCAACTTTCAAGTCATACCATAATGGTTGGCGCACTCAACTGTTGAAACCACCTTCAAATATGATAAATTTAGGGAGCGATACTGGAGCCCTACACCACTCAAATGAACAAAATCAATTTGCACAAAAGAGGCTATATTATTCAAATAATAATCCTTGCAATTTTTAAACATACAGTATTGATTCTTGAATAAATAGATATTTGCATACTAATACTTCTACAACTTTAACCCAGACATATAACCCCTTCTGTCAAACATTAATTACTACCATTAGCTTGCATACTAATACCATAATATCAACACCATCAATCCCTTCATCAAAGTTCAATATAAGGCACAAGTTCTACTAGCTTATATTCCACGCACTTAAATCATTCACAAATAAAGATAGAGCTCCCAACGTTCCATGAGAGGTGTAAAATGAGCACAACAAGAATGACATCAAAATCTATAATTAAGGTGGTCATAAAACATCTTTGTCAAGTAAAGGACGTCTAATAGCTGAAATCAGAATCGAAATTATATACTAAATCCTTTAGTTGTATTCTTTACTGTACAACTCATTGATAAATTGTACTATGAAAACTGTCATTGGAACACGAATTTTCAAGCATGGTGAATGTGATTCTTCTCATAGAAGTAGTATTTACAATGAAGTCCAAAATGTAAATTCAATTGGAGATAAGCAAAAGCATGAAAGAATGGATGACTTGTCGGACACGTTTAACAAATAGAATTTAGAACACCATCAATTATACTCAACAATTTTCAAATCTTTTGGCCATTTGCATCATAAGAAAGAGAACCAAGGTAAATATGTTAAAAGAATACCCAATAGTTATACTCAGTGATTTTTCAACCTTTTGGGAAATCACAATCTGCAGTTGAAAACACAACAACTTGAAACAAAACCTACAGGATCTCAAATTAATAAAAGGGAAATGTTCCTAAGCTGAAAATCCACACCGATTTCAACTATCCAGTTGATCAGGTTCTTCAAATTAAAACTCAAATATTTTTAACAAACACACAGGATCTCAATTCAGTTAATGGATATAGTTTTTTACAATGCAGAAATAAATGTTTTCCATAAGGAATTAGTAGCCAGAGCAAAGCACTGGAAGAAATTCAACATATAGTTAATGGCTGTGTTTTTCTAGTTTTTCAGAAGAAAAATACAAATCAACATAAAACTTAGGTTTGTTTTTCCATAGAATTTAAGGAAAATACAATAAGTCAATTCACTGGCATTGTTCAAGATCTATTTCATAAGCCCATTCAATAACATAATTGAGAGATACATTACCAGATTCACTGCTATGCAAATAGAAACCCTGGCTCACACAATCACTGGGAACTGAAATGTAGGCCACAATAAAGACTAGAATTCGAAGCTTGGCACTTTCCCCCTTCTGTGAACTCTTCTGCAAAAGACGAAATCATGAAAGAGTACGAACTGCTGCAATTTATTCCGAGTGTAATCCTGCAAAACTATCATGTTAGCCCATTCTTAAGGGTCCAGTGTTGTAGTTAGCTCTGATACCATATGTAACATACCTCTTATACCTTAATATTATTATGGGTGAGAAAGGGGTAAAAAAAATTTGTTTCCTTTTGTTTTCTTTGAAGTACTCAAATGTTTCTTTTAACAACCATCCTCAATCAGATATATCACAATGGAAAGGTACAAACTAAACATATTATAAAATGAATCACTTAAATATCAAGAATCAATGGTGTTAACTCGATCACTTCGAATCATTTACAAGGTTAATGTTGGCATTCAGAAATTCCAAATTTTTTCATGCACACATAGCCATTCTTTCTAACTTTATCACTTGTAATATACACCAAGAGGAGATTTATATTATAAAATGTATGAAGTCATTATCCTTAAACGAGTACTCATACCTTTGAGAATAATATGTTAAGACCCTGAATGATAACAATGAAACATATTGTAAGTCGACCACAAAAATGTGTGAGTTACCAAGACGAAACGAGTCATCTCCGAAATAACAAGTGAGTTTATCCATTTTAGTCCTTTTTAAGATCCATGTTTTGAATATTAGTGAACATATGGGCAAGGATCGAACATCCATAATTCTAGTTGTTTTTCCACATTCGACTATATACAACTTAATAAATTAATTTCATTGGATGAAAAATTCTATTGTTATTTATAACCTTGCAAGAATTTCTTTTATCACGGTGTTGATGATATTTCTATAGTATTTTATACACTACAAGTACCCAGAACAATACAAGGAAAATGGACATGTAACAACAATGATCAATACACAGAACAATAAAGAAAAATAACCATATAGAAAATATACCATAGAGGTGCCAATGTACGTGGTTCACCCCAAACTCGGGGTTACGTCCACCAAATGGTTTCATCTTGTATTATTTCCCAATAATTAGTTACAAGCGGCCCATCTGAGTTTCCATGCTACTTCTAATTCGCAACAACAAAGTTGCCATATATTCTTCCTGCATCAGGGACTTCCTCCTGTATAAAAGAATGCTCTACTGATATCTATTAAAAACAGTGCACCATCAGCTGTCATGAATCATGTCTAATGGAATTTGACAAATGATTAATACTACATACTTTGTAACAATAATCATCAAGAGTGTGTTGGTAGTTTTAAGGAAACACGAGTCTAAAATGAAATGTACCCTTTCTATGGAAGAATGGATGACTTGTTGAACACGTTTAGCAAAAAGCGTTTAGAACACGATCAGATGACAAGCATCTCTCTTTTATGGAAAAGGCAATGCAATGGAGTTTTTTTTTCTTTTTTTGAGGGTGCTTCCTGTTTCATAAGGATGTTATCTCATCTTTTGGATCAATAGTTAACAACAAATATTTCAGCCACAATTGACATTTCCATAAAAGACGTACTCTCTCAAGAATAGAGCCAAGAGAGATAACTTACTTTCCTTGCCTATTTAGAGAAAGGTAGTCTGTAATCTCAGTTTGTTTCAATGGTGTTTGATTCTTGATGAAGCAAACACAGTGGGAGATGGATCTCTATTGAAGCGCAACTGCATTCTTTTTAATAATCCCTTGATTAAAGAGATCACTTGAAGCTTACAAATGCATATACATAACATACCAAGGATAATAAAAGAAAGAAGTGAGCTTATGGCTCACAAACATAAGCCTCATGGTTTAGGTCTAAAACAATCACAAAAAAAAATATGGATAAGGAAAAAAAACAAGTGAGCTACCTTCTCATGAACAGAGGCCATATTCTTCTGCTCCAAAAAAATCATTAGAAAATAGATAAAGAGGAAGTGAGTTCCTGGATCATAATCATATTGAGACGTGTAAACAAAAATATTTGATGGATCTAAACTATAATGTATATTACACACATATAAAGAGATAATCTGTGATCAGTAAAAACGTAGACATGGATCATTCGCATACAAGGTCTCTCCGGAAGCTGAAAAACATAAACAGTGACTCACCCCAATATCAGATGACCATCTGGATTTTATAATGCATACACGAATAAGATTGCTTTCCAGATCTAAAAGAAGACCACAGTACATGATCCAAACTAATCAACCCATCCATGCTCAAATATCAAAATGTATATCATTACATGCTTCATATATTTAAGATAAAACAAAAATGCCAGAAAACGTTTTCAGGGTCAGCGTCTACATCTCATAGTATATGTACATAACCTTAAACCCCCACACAGATGGCTTGTTACATAGGTCATGATCTACCTTTTTTTAAAGAAAAATGCAACTAGTAATCAAAACTCAAAATAAATGAAAACGGTTAACATCGGCAACGTTTTCTAACCCTAACACAGTGCTTTTTGTAGCGACTTCTTACACATTTTACCAGATCCAAAACCATGTAAGGTTTTTTTTTAAATAAAACGTATTCTTTAGGTTGAAAGTATCATAGGTAGAGTGCATCCCTTGGATAGTATAGATCCAAAAGCATTGATAAACGTAGACATATATGTGGGAATTCTTTTCTGATTGAAAACACGCTTAACCATGTTGAAAACAGTTTAGATATATAAGTACATTCAAATCCACAATGTAAAAAAATGCAGGAATATTTGTAGGAGTAAAATGCAAACTTACCTTCCTTAGAAACGTTTTTTTCCAGTTAACTTCTGCTTCTTCCATTAGTTATTCTTTCCTCCACCTCCTCTATCATTCTCCATTCGCCTTTTTCTTTTCTTCCCCCTTCTGTGAATTGTTTTGCAAAAGATGAAATCAAGAGAGAATACGAAATGTCGCAATTTCTTCAAAAGGTAATCCTGTAGAACTATCATGTTAGCCCATTCTTAAGGGTCCAGTGTTGTAGCTGGCTCTGATACCATATGTAGAATACTGCCTGTACCTTAATGCGTTAAATGACATGTTTGCAAATTAGGTGTCTACAAATAGATGATTATTAACCTTTTCCACCAGTAAGCCTTTATATAACATCATCATTATGAAGAAAGAAAATAAACATGCACAACATAATACTACAAATGAGACAACTATCTTCATGTGGTTCACCTTGTCCATGAGGCTACATCCACCAAATTAGATATTCTTTCATTTATTTATCAAAATAGAGTACTTACAAAGTCACGGCTCATCCACGACCGGTTTACCTTACCACAAGACTCTTCGTAGAGAGCCTCTTGCAACTAAACAGCCCCTCCTTTCTTTTTGGACTCCTTATAACCAGCTCATAAAAGGATTTAACAGTTGTTTTTATTTGTCCTAAAGACACTCTATTAGACGGACCTAAGTCATGCTATGAAAATAATTTAACAGTGGGTTGCAAATGGAGAGTGAATGACCTCATTACCCAGACATCATCGCCAGCCCGAATCCATTACATTTTCAAAAATTACGCTATTTTACTTTGAAGGAAAAAAACATTCTAATGGCTTGGGGGTTTGCATTTAAGTGATTTAAGAATTAAATCCCTCCCTTTGAATTATCGTAATCCACCCAGTACTTACAAGAAGGAACAGTATAAATTAGGGTATTCACAAGTTAAAACAACCTCTCAATTATTTTTATAGGTAGGTATCCAGAAAGGGGTTTGTTACAGTGATCACCATCCATAAAATTCCGTTTGGGTATAAGGATTCTTCCATTCAAATCACAGATCCCAAGTTAAACACATACCAGTAGTTTTTCCATCCTTCAGATCGAATGACCACAACACAAAAGGAAAAGCATCTACAGAATCGAGGGTATGCTAAGGGATAAGTTAGAACAAGCATAAAAACAAAACGCAGTCCATATGAAAAAGAAGGCATTTCCCTAGATGAGGCCAAGGTAGTAGGTAAACATTGAAGTGGAGGAATGGATGCCACTCAGATCTAAAATAACAGAACACAAAATTATAGCCAAATGCCTATATAGGGACTTGGATCTCTGTGATTCCGCTGGATCAAAAGAGGAAAAATAAAGTTAAGGAAATTCATCTATAGTTACTGAGATTTCTTTAGATCCAACGAAATAAAATAGATTGAAATAGAATAAGAATTCAGAAGGGGTCTCTCAAATTTTGTTATAGAAGGAGGCCAATAAACAATCACAATTCATAGTCACAGTTTTAAATCGCATGAAATCATGATCAGGAGAGAATCGTTACAATGGGAATCACAATCGTGGACAAAATATGTGCCAGCCCCCATTTAATCTCTACAAAACTTCAACAAGATTCCTTAGGTTAACAGACTAAGTTGGAAATATGATCATTATATTCGGTGGCTTTCAAATTCTAAGCTCCAAAGGAGAATTTCTCATAAGACATAAAGTGTTACCCGTAGGAAGCCGAAGTATGAAAGTTGAGGACATTGTGCCCATGCAGGAAGTGTAACAGCTCCAAGTCTAGAAGCCGAGCATGAAACGTGCGCTGAGCTAGGGAGCATAAATTCAGCCAAAGCAAAGAGAAATCCAATTGCACAGCGAAGCTCACTGAATTTTTGTACTCCCTTAACTCCTATTGCCCAGGGAAAATAAAAGGATCTATGAGTGAACATTTAGTCTTATCGAACACCTCGAACCCACCCACCCTTTCCAACCAGAACCTGGTTTCTTTAAAAAGGAGTGCAGACCAAGGAGAAACGCATGCAATTCTGTGCATGTTGTGGGCGTAGGGTCCCCTCTGTCCCGGAGCAGGTGAACGACTACCAAGGTTAGTGGTAATCAATTCCTTTCTTTAAGCTGGACCTCTCCTTAAGTTATGCTGACATCAAGGCACAAATGGTTGAAGGATATTAAATCCTCTCTTATAGTAAAATATAAATGTTACAAATGTAAAAGGAGGGAGTAATATTTGTTGGAAAAGACTCAATGAGTCCTTAGGTCTAAAAGGAAATAAATCCATCATATAGACCTTATAAATTAATAAATTATGTCTTCTTTTATAAAAGGATTTAATATTATGTTTTCCTTTGTCCTCATGATATAATTTATATCATAGGATTTTATATCTATCATTTTTCCTTATAGATAAATCTTTAATTAAATAATACTTTTCTTTTAATTTTTCTTTGTCCTTATGATTTGATTTATATCATAATGTCTTTTGTCAAACCCCTTTTTCTAATCCCTTAGCCCTAGTTCTTATCGCACATGTGTTCGTCGGCCCCTTTGTGTTATTAAACTCTTCGGGTGGGGCCTTGGCACTTGAGCTCTTCACCCAGAAGCCCTCATACAATAATATTTAAAATCGCAAAATGCTTAGGGGCATATAGGAGAGACATTACAACCGATTTCTTGAAACTCGTGTTCAACTATTGAGAGGAAATAAATATTTGTGAACTAATATGATGCCTCATCATATTCTAATGAATAAGATGCATAACTATCATAAACATGTTGGTTTCTGCAAATTTATGTGCAAGTTGGAATAGAAATATGCTCCTTTAAATATTTTTCATACTCATCATATATGTCTTAACTGTCATTAACAATGATATGATTGTTTTCTTGACACTACTAATAATAATCTTTAGTAAAAGAAAATGCCTCTAGATTCCCAAGTAATTTATCATCATCAAGATCATTATACTCATCATAGATAGGTGGATCATAAAAAGCTTTATTTCTTGTCAAGAATGATGATCATAATTAAAAACAAGTTGCTAGTTTTCTTGAAATGATTCTTCAATAACATGAACTTCATTATAATTTGGGGAAACTAATTCACAATTAGTTTGATGGTGCTCATCTAGACACAAAAGTCTTTAAAATAATTCAAAGTAGCATAATGAGGATGTACCATCTCTACTTCTTCAATTGCTGATTATATGCGGTCTTTAATAAACACTAACTTCTCAAGAAAACTAGATCAATATTACCTTGATCATGTGAATAACTAAAATCATTTTCTGAATAATTGTTACATATATCAACATTAATAGCTTAGATAAGTTCTTCATTAGTAAATTCATCTTCCTCATTGTTATAAGAACAATCTTCTCTATGCTGAAAACGTGAATGAAATTCTTCACAACAATTTTCAAATAAAAGCTCATTTGGAAAATTTTGTTTATAGTGATAATGAAAATGTAATGAAATTATGTCAACAATAAAATTGTAGAAAAATGTATAGATATGTACCATTGTCAGGAATTTATGTCAAGGGAATACATAAGGAATTCTTCATTAACACATCTTCATGGAGAATACGAAACTGATACATATGTTCATGAAACATAAAAAAATTCTCTGTAGGGTTGTGGTCTTTATCATCTCTAAATATTGGAATGAAAATTTCCCATTCATCCATAATAGAAAAATCATTTGGAAAAACATGGACAACAAAAAAAATTATGAGAGAAAACCTTGCAACTACTATAGCATTCATTCGAGAATCAGACGACATTGACATTATGAACTAGTGAATTTTCCAGTGGATTCTTTGGCCATGGAGCCTCTAGGTTAAATATCTCCAGTAAAATTTGTGTATGAATATCACCATCAAATTCATATCTAATGATGGTCAGTATCCCAGGGGAAATCTTCAATTTCATCCCTAGAAATGATGCCAAAAGATGTTAGCACTAAAAGGTGTCATTTGACTACTTGAAGGGAAAGTTTAGCACACCTTTAGCTTGGGATAACATTAGTATGAGAGTTGTTTAGTTTTTAAAGGTAGGTCAATGCCACAAGGTAGTAAAATATATTATATTTAAAGCTTAATGGTATCTAACAAAAAAGGTAAAGTCTCACAATTCCTTGGCATCTTACTCAGAGATCAAACCAAATATAAAACAAAGAAAAGAAGAAGGAATTTGAATGCAAAGTAAAGTTAGCTTAACATTCACAAGAATATATTTTGATCTTTAAACATTGTTTAGAAGATATAAATATTGCACTTAAAGAAACTTGCAAACTTAGGCAATAGAAATGGAATCATAAATGTTATTAGATTTGAATTATGAAGGATCATTAATGTAGTACAATAACTTTTTTGCATTTAAATAAAACAAATATGAACATAGGAGAAGAAATACACAATCTAACCAATGTGCAAATGACTATTGAACATGAAAATCCATTGTTGTATTGGATTCTAGAGAAGATATACACATAGGAATATTGCTCCTTATGACCCACTATGTCTCTCTAAGAGGAAGAGATTCCACTCCCTTCTACATTAAAATTCAATTTATAAAAATTAAAAGACTCAAGATGTTACAATCTTTGTGGAATAAACCTTTGATAATAACCTAAAGATAGAAATCATCAATGATTTCTTGTAGGAAATTAAGGATAGTTCAAGTAGAATTATTTGAAATCCATGATCTCGAGACATTTAGATGATGACTCGGTGTTTAAAAAATGATCGCAATATTTTTTTGCTAAATCTTGTCTTGTATGGACCCTAATTTCTCCCATACCATTGCAAAAATTTTAAAATTTCCCTCAATTATCATAAATCACCACACTCCCAAAGGGGTTTTTAACAATTTTGGAAGATTCCTTATGGTTTAGTTGGAATTCAATTCCAAAATATAAGAACCAGAAAATGGCGAGAATAATCAATCTGTCTTTTACTGCTTCTGTATAAACCACCTCTTGCCTTCTATAGACAAAAGAGAAATGTGGGCTATTGATTCCTGAGATACTCTAATAATTAATCCACTAAGCATGGCCTGGTAACAATCAAATATTTGGAAAAACCTATGTTTATTGCTTGTTATATCCTTGAAGACATTGAAATAAATTATAACAACAAAGATCCTAAATTTTTTGTTTGCATTCTAAAGTCCCCCTTACCCAATCTGACTATCGAGAGGGAACATTACATAGATTCGGGGCCTCCAATTTCACCCCAACTCCCATATTACGAATTCATACAGATAAACGTGTGTAGAAAATAAGTAACCATACATAGTGGAAAATAAATCGTCCCACACACAATGAACATGCATATGCAAGCATATAAATTATTTCTATAATTTAAAATCATTTCACATTCAAATAAATAAGAATAATTATATTTAAACAACCCAGATCCAAGAAACTAGTTGTGTAAGAGCGATTTTCCACCAACCATAGGAACTTTGCTAACCTACATTCTTTAACATTCAGAGGCCACCCACAAGTTGGGCTATGAGGCCACGAGGATGAAGGAAACACCTACAGGATTCTCTCTCTTGTCCCAAAACATGATATATTCTCTATGTGTAGCCAAAATCTCATTCAGATCTCTACATGGCTCTCACTCAACTCTCGTACATTGCCTTCCATAATACCTTCCCTACACAACACCCTACTTGGATCATGAATCCCCTTCACTGATCAATAGTTCTCTTTGGACATCCATCTTGTTGAGTTCTCCTTCTTTGTGCATACAAGAAGACTAACCTACTAAGGCTATTAAAGAACCACCTATAGCCTCAATTCATGGATTCTTAAGCATCCACTAGCAGGAGAAAACAATGGGAAAGGCTCCCTAACTCTCCCAACCTCTCAGCTCACCTACAACCATCGATTTTCCCTTCCAAATTTGCATCTATGTCCCCAAGTTCAATTTTTTTGGGTTATGCAAGTCATGAACAACAATACAGAGATTTGAGTAGTGTAGATCTTCTTGAGAGTGTGTGTGAGTGAGGATTGACTCCAATAGGTATGAGAAAATGGTGACAAGACAATTAGCATAACTTGTGACAGTAGAAGGAAGGACTCCTGGAATCTACAGACTGACTTCTGACAGCTGAAAAAACTGTCACAAAAGCGCAGTCAGTCCCATACTTCAATAACAACATGAGATGACTTTTTCCACCAACCCAACACATGCATTCAATGATCGTAAAATGGTAAAAAAAATGAGGTAATTGGCTTATTCAAGGCACATGACATAATTTTGGGTGATTTCTAGTGTTGACACATGGAAGCAAGGATTTGGCCTCCCATGGCCCCTCTTTGCTCTTCCCCTCTAGTGGAATCATAGCCTCTTTGGTGCATTTTACAAATCCATTCTTGGACCATTTTATTATTTATGCACATAATATTTGCATCCATTTCCAATTGGCATGAAAATCCAAACACAAATTCCAAATAAAATATTTACATCATACATGCATATCCATTCACTAGCCGAGCCTTGCCATTGAGCTTCGTTGTAGGAAGCCATAGTAACATATTTATATCATTTACATAATTTTTTTCAAATTCATACAAGGAAAAACTATGGGTATTAGAAGGATAAACATCGAGTATCATGCCATGAGGCTAATAATGTACTAGATTTCTTCCTTTATGGGGTGCCATAACTAAGTATACAATATGGTAGCTGAAGAATGAAATGTTGATAAGGTGTTTCAAAACATAAAGTGTATGTGGAGATTAAATTGCATTTTTGAAATAAATATTTTCCTTTTTTCAGAAAAGAAATATAAATCATTCGATGAATTGTATATGAATCTTTTCACGCTCCTAATCAACTGGGTCATTGATTGTGATAAGAGACACTCGTCCATTAAATTAATGGGATTCTGCAGTGCTTTCATACTAATAGAATTGAACCTTTGTTGTATAATTGAGTTTGATTCTTTAGCATTGAATTATTACCACAATAACCTTTTTCTACAGAATTGTAGCTCATTTTGTAGCATGTTGAAGAGTGAGAATGTCATTATACAACACCTTTATATTCAACATTTCTAATTTTAGTCTATTTATCCATGTTATTTTCTATCATCTTAGTGTTTTCATCCTATTCATTATTTATCTCCATAATGCCTTCATCAAATTCATATGACTAATTCATAGCTAGATGGTGCTCAATATCCTCTTGTTCACTTTCCAAAAATGTTAATCGAAATAATGGATTATATTGAAGAAGTATGGTTTTAGAATCTTGTCAAAAAAATGCAATTCATTATTTATCAAGTTATTATGAGTTTTGAGAATATCAATATTTTTATGCATAACTTATAGACAATATTGGTCACATCATTGAGTGAATGTTTGCTTATTTGAATTGTTGTTCCATGTGCAATGTTGATTAAAGTGTGCATAATATTGAACAAATATTCGATGTTCACTCACATCCTGATTTAAAGAATTGATTTACATATCCAAAACAATGTGTCACAGATAAATACCTTTGATCCCCCTATTCAATATCGAGCCAGATCAAATGACTCTAATTAAATTCCACACAAAACATTCAAAGACTTTACCAAAGACATTTTTTAGATGACCGTATTATGCAATATGCATCAAATTTGTGACCAAGTTTTCTGTGAGGTTCAAATCATGGCTTTCCTTTGCTTGCCTTCTTAGATAGATAATATTATTTCTTTTATTCTTGTATTTGTGTTTTTATAGAATAGTGTGCATGTGCTTGATTCATTATACGTCAAATAGTTTCTCTCTAGAAAATAAAAATACCACCAAGCACCAATATCCACAAGGTCAAATTCCACCATGAACCAATAGATGAGGCACACAAACAAAGATTCTACGACCCCCTTATTAAATTTTTGGCGGATTTAGGACACAATATAAAAAATGTATTTTTTGAAGTATCTTCTGATAACATTCAAAGCACTTTAAAGTCCCAAACTCCAAACTTTAAAACATTATTACAATTAAAATTTCAAATTACTCTCAATATAATAACTTGCACAAAATAAACCCATTGTGACTTCCAAACCACCTTACAACTCCCTACAATTTTGTAATGTTCAGAGATTATATCTCTATGAATTTTGGTTTAAATAACATCTAAAATTACAATGGCTTTTATATCACGAGGTAACTCTATAACCCCCTTCCAATCATGGATCACTAAGAATCTAGAAAATGGAGATTATAATCCCTTATAACCTCCGACCAATAAAACAATATTATAATCCCTTATAACCTCCTAAATTAATGTTATAAATGTTATAAAGTACAAAAAATTATAACTCCATTACAAGTAATCATTTTGAATACAAAATTCCATTATATAGACTTATATATCAATTTGGAAAATATTTCATATATTTCTCAAATTTCAATCACAATACTCCCTATAGTTTAACCATAATACTTTTCCAAATTTAAAGAAAAGTATTTTGTATAACTCTGTGATCTTAAAAGTACTTTGTTTTGTAACTCTCAAATTGAAAAACCACTAATTTCATCTAAGCTTCCATTGTTTTACCAAAAAAATAGAATTATACCACTACACACAAAGGAAGAAGTAGTCGAAGATAGACAAATCAATATGTATTTAGAAATTAAATATATCTATAGTACAATATCCAATAACCACCTTTAACGCTCCACAAAACTAACCCAAGATAACAATAAGGTGGTTTAAGAATTAATGACTAGCCAAATTTCTAACCATGGCAAATAGGTGATGATGTCACTTAAATCTATTTGGAGTACTTAATAGGAAAGTAAGATTATAAAAACTTAAAAATCATGGTTCTCAAATATTCTGGAGTTGAAACATATGGGCATAGAATAAGTAAAACGTTTTCCAATGAAATTCCAAAGAATCTTTGTTTGAGGGGATTGTGATGTCACTTGAAATGAGGAAAAAATACTCATTAGGTAGGTTGTGCCTATTAATATCCCCATATTTGAGAAGTAATTTATTCCTTGAACTTTGGATAAAATTGGGATTCTTCAGGATTTACATGATATGGTCAAGGGAAAATATTTCCAACTTAGATGTGCATCCTTGTGACATTTTATGATTATTTGGGAATAATTGGTGATGAACTTCTAATCATATGTATGCAAAATTAGAAATGGACAATATGGGTCATGAAGTGGATATGGGATTGATCAAGCTTAGTCCTAAAAGGAACAAAATAGAAACACTATAAGAGGTTAGCCCCCAATTAGATTGCTTGATATATCATATAATGTCCTAGAGCTAAATTCCTATCCAACAACATTTAATCGTTGAAAGGATTGTTCAGCATGGACGAATGGGTTTGATTAAGGGTCAATTCATGCTAAACATGCTTATTAAACGTGGAAAAACATTGAAACAGTAAGGGGACCATTGAAAAGGATCTATTCTTGGTGATTTAATTTGATGAAGGTGCAACATGGTTGAAAGAATTTCCATCCTTAATATGATCTTTTGGTCAAGGTTTGGAAGTTTTTTTAATCAAGTAGTGGGTAGTCTCGAGTAGTTTCTCAAATGCATCAACCAGAGTTTATATTCATGGTCATTTTTCATAGGTGATTCCACTCCAAATATCCATCAAGAAATGATTGAAGCTTTAACACCTTGATTACATGACAATTCTATTTCCACATATGCATTTGGTTATCTTATTGAAGCTACTCAAATGTAAGCAAAGGTTCAAGGCATTATTCTTTCAAATGATGTAAAATTGCATAATTTTCCTTTTGTTTATCAATCTAATATTAGCCCTAATCCCACTCAAAGCTCTATCGAAGGAAAAATGCAATATACATAGACATCTATGCTAAAGCATTCGATAATGGGTGATTAAGGAGAAGACACGGTTTGTTGATTAGGAAAGTTTCCAAATTGATTTTTTTTAAAGTAGAAGAATATTGCACAAGGTCAATTTTTTAGATACTTGGATATTGTCTTTGGAATTGATACATCTCTAAAGGACTTGTGGTATTAGGTCTTGAACAAGTTTGGGAGAAGATTCCAAGATGGTTTCCCTTATACATACCACTTCTAATAAGGACAACTATTGTATATTTTATTTGACAATCATTCATATGAATAAGTAGACAATGACTACAAGTCTTCAATGATTCTCATGCGACATTTATAGTTTTCCAAGGAAGGTTGGCCCAATTCTCAATTTAATTGATATATGACACTAGGGAGCAAATTTGTTTTTAGCAATGGAATGGATTGTTAGGGTGATTGGTGTAATGGATCTTAACATATTATTGTACAACATTGCATTCAAAATGATATGCATCTAGTGGATATAAACATAAATTAGGAATTTGTAATATAGTTGGTAGCGGTGTTGCTTTCAAAAAAAATTTATTTGCAAAGATTGATACTTAATGAGAAAAGAACTACACTTAAAGTTTGGATTTCCCCAAAAGAGAATGGGATCTCAAGATACAATCTATCTTAATTTTGGACCTTCCGCTCAGATAGTGAACAAAGTGGTTTAATCATTTCATGAACAAAAGAGAATATCCTAGAAGGCTCTATGCATATTAGAAAAATTGTGCAACAAAGAAGCCAAAATTGGTCACTTTGGAAGTTTGAAAATCTTTTTCAAAAAGGCTACAAGCCACTGACAAACACACATGGGTAAAGATTTGTAATATCAAACCTTACTCCATCCAATTCAAGATTAATTACTTGCAGATCAAGTTGAAAGGATTGAAAATGTTCAATGGAAAAATATTATGGGAAAAAAATATAAAGAGCTCAATTCTGAGATATGGCCAAAACACCTAGTTTTAGAGCAACTTAACAAAAAGGGAGCCATGAAGTTAAAACCATGTGTAAGACATGTTGTAATAACACAAAATATTTCCCTTCTTGAAGACCAAGGTATTTGGTTTATTGGTTCTTAATAACAACTCATCAACTCAAGATAAGTCCCACCACTCAAGTGTAGAAAATGCTTGATATGCAATTTCCTAGCAAGTATAAATAGTAAAACATGAATTTAGATTGACTTTTCCATTGTCTTCGTAGCCCCTTTCACTAGAAAAGGATCATTCTTGGGGACAATTGAAGAATTTCTTGGAATGCAATAAGATTTATATAAGCATATACCTTGCGAATGACAATGGTGCCATAACTAGTGGAGATTCCACCTCCTTTCCTCTAGGTTAAGTTTCACCATTTAGATATTTTTCAAAGCCTCATTTTCAGCCAAAATTGACATGGTTAGAGAACATGTATTCCCTTGATTTCAAGGCCAATATAGAGAATGTTGGCTCTACTTGCTTATATAAGGAGGGGTACTTTGAATAATAAAACAATCACAAGGGGCAGCAGGAGGGAAGGGGTTCTCATCACCCAGGATGGAAAAATGGAAATGACTTAATCTTAGGGTCTAGGATGTGAAACAAGCAATGTAGAAAAAGCGTTGGCCCTCTGGAAAGGCCTCATTATAGCTAGAAACCAGGGTATCAATGAGTTGATAGTGCTCATATATTCAATATTAATAATCAAATCTCTCTCTGACAACTCATTACCGTATCAAATGAATATTCGAGAGTTGTTTAGGAAAATTCAAAGTCTATTTAACTATTTTCGTAAAATTGGTTTCTTCCATGTCCTAAGGAAAATCAATGGTAAAGCGGATCATGCTGCAAATACAACCCCTACCCTCGACAAAGGACTCCTAGTGAAGAATGATTCTAGTACTTTTTTCCAAATCCCATAGGACCAGGGCTTATGGTCCTTGGTGCTCGCGACATGCTCCTCCCACATGGTGCACTTTGCTGAGCTCCTCAACTCATGGTGAATCTACTAGGTTGAGGTGGGTGCATGGGTTCACTCATGAAAACTGCGACCAAGTCTTAAAGGGGGAGTACGGCTATGGGTCTCATCCAAGGTAGTGACCAATTTATGAGTGCACCATGTCCCATCCCATGTGCGTGAAGTCTGTGGTGAATCATCCGAAAAATTTGGGAGCAATGATTACGAAGGGTGGTAAGGTTATAATTTAGGGCTATCGCAATGCCCATAGAATCCAACTTTGGTTCATCTACACTAGCAAGGATTTCATTGATATTATTGTTATTTAGGTTGTCCTCAGCAAAATGGAAATGTCCTCAGAGTCCATGGCATCTTCTGCACCAGTCCAGTCCTTTGAATCTGATATTAGGAACATAAGGAAGAAGATGAAAAGGATGAATCGATACCTCAACAGGATGGATACTGAGGGGGGGCATCATCTGGAAACAATTGAGAGGGATATGCTTCAACTGAGAAAGGAATTTTCCCGTTCTATCTCCCTAACCAAAGAGGCATTGACATGGATGCTAGAAGACTTGGAAATAAAATTTGAAAAGCTGGAACTGAATGTGGGGAAATTGGAAGTTGTTGCATTCATCGGTTATTCTTCTCTCCATGACGAGACAACAAATTGATTAAAGTTCTCATAGGAAGTTTGTTTTTTGGTTTATCTATATAAGTTTAGTTGTGCGCAACATGTATCTAGAAGTTTTTCTTTGTCTCTCTATAATGGTTGTAGTTTTTTGAATTTTGATTGCCGCTTTTGAAAGGAATCTATGCACTACATGGTACTGTTTTAGTAGTTAAATATACTGTTTCAAGGGAATATATGTACTCTGTGGTACTATTTCAGTTGTTACACCACTGTTTTATATAAATATCAATCTAGTCGTTTCTATCTAAAAAAAATAAAACAATCACATCTTGGTGCGATAATGTATGATAAAATATAGAAACTAAATATAAAACACTTAAAATAAACACACACACAACAACATATAATTTTTGCAAGAACCAAAATGTTGTTGTAAACTATTTCAAAAATAAACTAAAACAATAAAACATCCTAACACTAAAAATTACAAATAACATACAAACCAATAATATAGTTTATTGTAACCCTGGTTTAAAAACATCATAATATTACCCATTCATTTTCATTTTCTAAAACAAATCAAGCAATCATTCATAATATTTAGAAAATTTTAATAATAACTAACCATAAAATAACATAACAAAACAAAACAAAACAAAAAACTGTCACATGCATAAAAAAAACTTCAAACACAACACTCCATAACAAAACAAAACAAAACAAAAAGTTGTCACATGCATAAACAACTCCAAATACAACACTCCCACATTTATATTTATGTATGCATTTTTGAAATTAGAAACCTCAATTCTGGTCTTTCTCATGAAAACCTCAATTCTGGTCTTTCTTAAAAAGTTTATATCCCGCCTTTTTCTTCACTCGACGCGCCAATCCTGTCCGTTGGAACTGACAAAAGCTTCTACACGCTTACTCTATCTATTCAATAGAGACGCGCGCGCGGCATGGGCTTATGAATCTGAAATATTCAGACATTTTCTTCTATTTGGATTTGGAACTACTTCTACAACGCTATGCTCTACTTACTCAGGAATGACCTTCCTTGTTTGAACAACCTTTTCCCCGATGGAGATCAGTGCTCTTTGTTAATAATGGTAGGTATTCCTCTAATTAACTTCTTTGTATTCATTTAGAGATCTCCACCATTTTGTATGTAACTGGAAAATACTCGCAGCTCATCCATATTTTTTGGAAGCCCTTCTCCCTTCACGAACACCGAACAGCCAACATTTTTAAGTATTGTATGGTAAAACACATACACTTTTCAAACTTAGAGATAATTCTGACAATTTTATGGTTATATAAATCTTTTGAACATAATTTTGTTTTATATATACTGGTAAAGGTCAACCAAGATTTTTAAGTATTGTATGGTGTCTAAGTTTTATAGAAAACATAGTTTCCTTAGATGTATGGTATGGTATCAAGTTTTTATAGGAAGCATAGTTTCTTTATATGCACACCTTTATTAAAAATTAAATCATATAAACATAAAAAGATATGACATGATAATAAAGTAAATAAATGAGTTTATAACTTCTTTACAAATATATTTGTATTTTAATAGATATTTATTAGATATATTTCATAAAACCATCATTTCATTAAAATAAATAAAAACTCTCTCTATATATTTTTAATATAAATAGTCAATTATTTTATAAAGTAAATAAAATATATATATATTTTAATATGAATAGTCAATTATTTTAAAGTATTTAGAGAGTTGTGCGTATTTTGCTGAGAGGGAGATGGTTATTGGGATAGTGTGATCTCTTTTTGATATAAGGCTCTTGAGCCTTTCTTAGAATAATCTTAAACTTTCCTGAAAAGTTTTGAACTAAAGGTCAATTGTTTTTTGCTTTTCGTGATATTCTTAGAGTAAAACACTAATAGACTTGTAGCTAGACATTTTTTCTCTATACATGTAGAATATTTTTTGTTTTAATTTTATTGTGTGTTAGCATGCCCTATTTAAATTACTATTCCCTGTATGAAAAACATCATGCAACTTGAGTTCTTTTAACATGTAGCTTGGGTGCTTTCAAGTGCATATAGAGAGAGAGGAGGGGGAAAGGGGTAGGGGTAGAGAGGGGGAGTGGGGGAAGAGAAGGAGTGGGGGGGGCAAGTATTGAGAAAGAAGGGTGGTAGA
>LPNX010354545.1:0-14959 GCA_001517045.1 Pseudotsuga menziesii
ATTGAAATTCTATTGGTTCTTGAATTCCAACTCACAAAAACTTATTTTGGCAAGTTTTCTTATAAGGCCCATTTTAGACCCCAAATTTCCTCTAATGTTACCTCTGATTCGATGGAATGGAAAGAGGAAATGGGAATGGCGAAATTTTTTCTTGATGCAAGACTGCAAAGGAATATGAAAGTAAAATTGATGATTAAATTCATAACACATTGCAGCCAAATCTAGGAAAAGCAACATGTTCACCATGTTCATCTTGAAAATACACTTATCATGTTCATCTTGAAAATACACTTACCTGGTAATTTCAGTGCACTTGGTCATAGGATACTAGTTTGGATGCTTCATTTTTGTTTTGCTAACAATTTATTCTTATATAGACCTGAAACCCCATAGCAAATTGGGAGCATATGCACCCACGCTTCATGAAATAAAGCCACTCGTTGTTCATAACCCATAACAAACTCCACAAACTCTAACTATAAAGAACCGTTGTAAGTTGATGTAACAGAACCAACTCGATTTGTAAACAGCTATTAAATGCAATACATTTAACCCTAATGAAAACCCTAACAATACATTTAATACTCACAAAAACCCTAATGAATTGTGATGACAATAAAATCCATGTAAGCCCTATACTTGTGATGACCTCCTGAATCTTGTTAATCTCCTACTTCAACCCCAACTCCAAAATATGAGATATATAGGCTTATGGACTTAAAAATCTGTGTAAGTTTAAAAATTTATTCGTTTCGATTTATGTTTTGGATACTCAAATTTGAATTTTAGATTATATTGGCAACTTTAACCCTTAATTTCAGTATTGTTTCAAATATTTTGATATTTGAAATATTCAAATATTAAATAATAATAATTAGTGTGTTCCTTAAACTAATCCCATGTAAATTCCATAGTCAGCACCACGTGGTGATAGTTGATGTATGAAATTTTCATGTAATAGATTCATGAATTATCTAATTAGAAACATGATTTGAACATCAAAGAAACGAGGGATTATATTCCATTCAAAAACTTAGACTCCTTTCATAAGTTAATAGTCTCAAAAACTAGAATCTCATTAATGGCCAAGCATAAATAACACAATGAACATGTTTAGAACATTGTACATCTAGATAACCTCATCCAATAGTAAGAACAAGTACGAGCCTTTGCAAAATATCTTTTGATCATACCTTTTAACAAAAGCTGGGGTATAACTCTTAGTCTACAGTGTTTTTTTAGTTGGTCAACTTCTTTCTTTCTCTTTTTTGCTGTGCCACTTAGATAACCTCAGACAACAAGAATAACAGGTACAAGCCTTTGCAGAATCTCTTTTGATCATACTTTTTAACGAAAGCTGAGGGATAACTCTTAGTATTCTATGTTTTTTTTGTTGGTCAACTTCTCTCTTCCTCTTTTCTGTTGTATGGGTTAGAAGAATGACCATTTCTAGTAATTGCGCTAGACTTCCCTGTTCCTCTTAAAATTTATGTAGTATGAGTTCAAAAACAAATTTCGAGAGGAATATATTTATGTAACAAGTCTAAGGCATATTTCCTTTGAGATAAAAAAAATCCCTTTATCAGATCGAGACACTTCGATTCGAAGGAAATATTTCAAGGGCCAAGGTCTTTCATTTCAAATTCTCTGGACAAGTAACCCTGTAGAGCCTTCCTTTCTTCGGGATCATTTCCTATAACCACCATGTCATACACATATACAATAAGTGCACTTATCTTACCCCGTTGTTTCTTCAAGAATAAAGTGTGGTCGGAGTTGGTCTGACAGTAACCAAAGGATTTCATATATTTTGTGAACCTTTCGAACCATGCTCTTGGATACTATTTCAACCCATACCATGACTTCTTTAATCTACACACCTTCCAACTATGTGTTTCTAGTATCAAGCATCCTGGTGGGAGTTCCATGTAAACTTCTTCGGACAACTCGTCATGTAGAAAGGCGTTCTTCACATCAAACTGTTGTAATGGCCAACCCAAGTTCGCAGCAAGAGACAACAAGAATCGTACTGTATTGATTTTATCTACAAGTGCAAATGCCTCTGTATAATCGATCCCATATGTTTGGGTGTATCCTTTTGCCACCAGTCTCGCCTTAAAGCGTTCAATTGCACCATCTGATTTGTACTTCACAGTATAAACCCATTGCCATCCAACTAGTTTCTTTCCTGGTGAACAGTCACTAAGTTCCCAGGTTTTATTCTCCTGCAAGGATTGCAACTCCTCATTCATAGCAAATTTCCATCTTGGGTTAGCTAAGGCTTCCTGCACATTGTCAGGAATATATACAGTAGATAATTGATTTACAAATGATTGATTTGATTCTAATAAACAATGGTTAGACACATAATGACTCATGGGGTATCTAGCTTTACTAGAAAGTCCAGGTTCATATGTGGGTTTAGGAATACCTCTGGTGTGACAATGTGGTAGTTGTCTTATAGATGGTTTAGGAGCATCCTCGGCAAGCGATTGGTTTGGTGTATCTGTTGCCTGTGGTGTGAGAGACTCAGACGAAGGTGGAACCACAACTTCAGTTTTTGGGTGTTCATCACTACTTGGATCAAAAGTCAAAACACCCACATCTAGTTCGCCCACTTCTTGATTCAGTGCATCATAGATTTCCCCTACTTCCGGGATGTGACCAACCACATCTTCAGAGATGTGCTCATCATAGTCTAGAGTCTGAATTTCCTTTTGGTACTCCCCCTGAAGTTCAGGCTCAGAGGAAAAATACATCGAGTCTTCATGAAAAGTTAAAACTAATGTAATAAACATTTGTTGGGTTGGAGGATGATAGCATCGGTACCCCTTTTGTTAAGTAACATATTTGAGAAATACACATCGCAGCGCTCAAGGAGACAACTTCTTACACGGATGCTTATGGAGGTGTACAAAATCTACACAACCAAAGATGTGAGGAGCTAAATTTGGGACGACTGGAGCAACAACTGCTTCAGCGACAACCTGGGATTGTGTCTAGAAATCAATAGTGTTGGAGGGTACTCGGTTGATCAAATATGCTGCAGAGGTAAGTGCTTATCCCCAATAGGATAACGACATATGGGATTCTATCAATGAAGCATGGACAACCTCCAATAAGTGGTTGTTTTTTTTCTCATCCACCCTGTTCTGCTGAGGTGTATTGGAACAAGTAGTTTGATGAATAGTTGTGTGCTTCTAGATACTGCTAGAGTTCAGAACTCAAATATTCGCCTCCATTTTCACTACGGAGAACCTGAACCTGTGCATTGTACTGAGTACGAACCATTTTATAAAAATTTTGAAATAAAAATTTTAATTCACTTTTCGAATTCATCAAGCACACCCAATTCATACAGGTATAGTCGTCAATAAAAGTAACAAACCAACGTGATCCACCAAAGGTAGTCACTTTGGACGGACCCCAAACATCAAAATGTATGACCATAAAAGGAATTGGACTTTTATTCAGACTTAATGGAAACGAAGCACGATGTATTTTTACAAGTTCACAAACGTCACAACGAAAACTAGAAACATCAAATTTTGCAAATAAAATAGGAAATAATTTCTTCAAGTAACCAAAGGAAGCATGCCCCAGACGTCGATGCCATAACCAGATTTCATATTTCTTCTTCTCCCCCTCAGAGCCATCCACCATTAAAGCTTGATGCAACTTGTCCGAACTCTTTGACACTAAGTCCAAGTAATAGTGGCTTCCCTCGCCTAACACCACAACCAATCGTTTTCCTCGTTCGGATGTCCTTAAACACACAAAAATCAGGCCAAAAAATTACAACACAAAGTAAGGTAGTGGTTATTTGGGAAACGGAAAACAGATTATAATCCAAAGATGAAACAACTAAAACTGAAATAGATTCAAAGTATTAGTGAGAGGTAAAGACCATTCTCCAATAATTGGGGCCAAAGAGCCATTGGCAGTGGAATTTTTTTTTTGTGAGGATGGTTTAAGGGGTGAGACTTGTCTAGAATCAAACGTCATATGATCTGTAGCACCGGAATCAATTATCCATGCACTATTAGAAAAAACTACATAAATATTTAAACTATTACCACCATTACCTACCGATGTTGCTAATGTCGAGATCTGACCAACAACACCATCCGTTGTCTTTGTTTCGACAATCGCAACACTGGAGGTCCTCTTGGAATTCTTCTTCCATGAATCACGGCTATGATCCCACCATTCTGGATGTCCCACAAGTTCAAAGCAGTTGCTCTTGGTATGACCAGTTTGATTTCAATGAGTGCATTTGTAGGTGTATTTATTGTCACCATCAGTTTTCTTAGGCTGGCTTTGAGAAGGTCGGTTCTGATTAGACTGATTTCGAGTCACCATGGATGAAGCTTAAGATTTTTCTGGTTCTCTATTAATCATTGCGAATCGAACATATTCATGGTGGACCAAAGCATAACATGCTTCCAATTCGGGATAGGATACTTTCTCAAAATTTCACCACGGATTTGTTCGAATTCACCATCTAATCTAGCAAGAAAAATATGCAACCTTTGTCACTGAACTGATTTTGAGTAAAGATTCAACATCATTCTCTCTCTATATGATCACCTTATCACGATGATCCAACTCAAAAAACATCTCGGTTAATTCTCCATAATACATCGAGAGTGTCTCGCCATTCTATTTCGCAGAGAAGGCCCTCTAACTCAAGACAAACACCTGCAATTCATCTGCTCCATCATAAAAATATTTTCCAAATATCTCAAGCGGTGGGTAAGCGAATATATCGCTTCATGATTTCTGGGGCATAAACATCAACAACCATTTCTTGACCTTTTGATTGTATGCATACCACTTCTCATATCCATTATCCTTCTTGGTAGGTGGTTGTGAAATACCACGAATGAAAGACAATTTCTCCTTCTCAGGCCCATATGCATCTCCATGAGTTGAGACCACAAATCATAGTTTGTTTCATCGAGTACAATCCCTGCATTAAACGCCGAACCATCAAACTAAATATTAATGGGAGCAGATTTGTTCCCAGATCCAGATTTATTCCTAGATGTTTTACAATCTGATTCGGCCATGGTTCAATGAAGAGTACTAACGATTTAAGCTTCTTGGCGCTGATACCAAGTTCAAAAATAGATTTCAAGAGGAATATATTTCAGTATTATTACAATGAATTGTACAGGTACATATACATCAATGGATCAATTTCCAGATCCTACAATCAAGCTGCAGATCCTACAATCAAGTTGCAGATCCTAGAAAGATAGGAAACAATCATCTACAAGATAGAAAATAATCACAGAGAAAATCAGAAAGAATCAGATCAGTCCATATCACAATAGTATGCATTTAGAAAATGATTTATTTGTCATCATGCAAATTATTTAATTACTCTCTTAGAACATGGCAATATACTTACTCGTTTCGATTCTTCAAATTCATTTCACTTGTCCCTTGTTCGGTAGCAATTAAAGCTCATCTATTTTTCATTTCTAAGTCTGAAATGACCCATGTTGAAAGTGTTTAGTCTCGACTCTCATGGTCTCTCTCCCAGTTTTGCCAGATTTTAGAAACACATATATAAACCGTCCTATCATCCATGATATTAAAAAGTGCTTTATGAAATTTATATTATATAAGCATATGCCAGATGAACTCTCATTTGAAGTTCCACTAAAAGTAAAATTTTTATTATATAAGCATATGTTGGATGAACTCTCATTTGATGTGCCACCAAAAATTAAATTTGTTACCTAATCATCACCCTATTAAATAATAATTGTTATGTACATTAACTCCATGCCAAAATGTTAAATTGAGGAATTTATTAAGTATCGAGAAGTTTATTAGGAGTTACTCCATGTCAAAATCAATGTTAAATGGATGACTTTATTAAGAGTTTGGCCCGAGTTTATTAGGAGGTAGAATTTTATAGGAATTGTATATTAGCTCAACTTTTTGCTGCCAAATGGAATCAGACTAAACATTTTGCACATTAACTTGACTCCCAAGTGCTAGATGGAGTTCCACTCTCACATGGACTTTAAATTACCATGCCACTAAGTGTAGTTATCACATAAATTCAAAGAGTTTATTAGGATTTTAGAGGAGTTTATTAGAAGTTTCACTCTCACATGAATTGCACATTAGCTTGACTCCGAGCGACTAGATGCAGTTTCACTCTCATAGGGATTACACAACTAAGACAAAGTGCAATTAAATTTTGAAGGACGACCACAAAAGAATCGTCATTGTCCCATTCTCCTTCAATCTAAGAAAAACATAAATATTATTCTACCGAAAAATCTTAAAATATAAAAACCTATAAACTTAATCGATTCTTAATGACTATATATCTTACACAAATAATAAAATTAAAATGCCAACTGCCAAATATATATATTATACAAACAAGGAGAGCTGCTAATGCAACAAGTCCCTGCCATATGTCATTGAGCTCTTTGGTTTAAGATGGATGGAGTTCTTTGGTTCATGTTGCAGCAAACTAAACTGTGAAACTCATGTAAAGTAGTTACATCCCTATAGAGAAGCCACCTGCAGATGTTGCAGCAGCCTAAACTGTGAAACTCATGTAAAGTAGTTACATCCCTAGAGAGAAGCCACATGCAGATATTATATTCTCAAGATCATAGGCCTTTCGATAGCATGCCGTAATCGCTGGCTCATTGTTCATGATTCATGGCCAATAAAGAAACTCTTTCACAAAGCTAAAACTGGTATATAAAAAAAACAATAATCTTTATAAACAATTTTATCATTTTATATATTATTCTATCACCCCCACAACTTCAATCACACCTCGGAAACAGGGATAGGTGAATCACACTTAAATTAATAACGCTGGCTAGAATAGTACAAAAGCCTCCATTAGTGTGACCATATCCTGATGGATCAAACACCTAAGATTTATATTTAGAATTTTTAAAAAAAAATTTGAAGTGATTTCTCCCCTCTAATTAATTTTTTTTGTGATCCAATTGTCAACGATTGTGAGGACATGTCTCTTCATGACTGATGTGTTCCCTCTGCCACCTACTCGCTAGGACCTCCTCTGTCTGCACAAGGTTTTCTTGGCCTAAATGCAGCGTTCCTAATGTGGGGCCATACCTACACAAGTAAGTGCAATGCACTTTTTTCTATGACGCAGATGAATAGTTTACAAGTTATAATTTTTTTTTTTCTAAACATATATGAACCTTGGAATATAATATAACCCTTATATTTATATCAATATCATATATTTAAATGATAATATTTTAAATTTAAATCCCACAAATTCTAAAATTTTGATTTATTAGTGATATTCTTTAGTCCAATGCTTGCTACAACGAGAATGCCTTGCATGAAGGCCACTCGGCGTTATCCGATCCCTCCACATTTTCCGAGATTATAATAAATTTTTCTTTTTTTTGAAATCCCCCTCCTCTTGGATAGTTCATTTTTTTCTCCCGAAATTTGCTGCGACCAGCTCTTTGTCATGTTTTCTGCAGGTTATTTGACATGGAGAGAGAGTTTGGAAAGAATCTACAATGTTGATTTAGCTCTTGCTACATCCAGGAAGAGAAATATGTTAAACATTCTTACCACTGCAACTATACATATATAGGTAAGAGCTTCACTTAAAAAATAAATCAAGTTTTCTTTCATGGAGGGAGACCTCCTTTCCAAGAGTTGACTTGCATTAAGGGAGACCAGAACTCCATTGATTCTTATTTAACAGTTGTTCTAGCACCATTATTTCATTAATTTTGTTTTCTTTGGTTAGCATTGCATATCATAGGTGGTTGTGAAAAGTCCCTCTTCGGATTTATAGTGACTAACAACCGTTGCTAGAAATTAACAAAACAAACCAGATTCTGTTCCTTTTTTTTCTTTTTCTTTTTTTCACCTATGACTACCATTCTTTTTTCTTCCCTTCCATCTTCTTTTTGGTTTTATGTTTATCTTCGTGGTGACCAAGGTGTCCATGGATTCCTAATGCATGAAGCTTCATTAAATGGGTGTGAGTTTGAAAATATGTAAGTATGGAAACATTGTCATCTTTGAGATTATGAGCGTTAGCTCTCCCATGGGCTTGTGCCTAGTAGTGGACTACAGACTATTCTTCCTACACAATAGTGACCTAATAACCTTCTATGCGGCCCTAGTTAGCTCAATAAGAGTTGAACCAATTTGACATTGTCTCATGAACCGTTATGTGCAAGCTATGGTTATTCTCAACATTGTTCATTTCTTTTAGAAGGTAGATAGTACATACTTTGGTGTATCAAAATGATGGAGAATATAGGATAAAAAAATTGAGTAGAATACTGATAAATTGTAGTTATTTTAGGAAAAAATAATCATTTTTATGACTCTGAGAAGTTCCCAGTGGAAGGTCTCTATATAAGCCTAAAGAGGGAATAAGAATCACCCACAATTATCAGACTACGGCTCATTTTTTTTTCTAATCATTTTTTTTAAGCCAATATGTCTCACAAGCATTATTGCAGGCTCAAGTCCACCCTATTGTGCAGTCCTTACCAAAATGCTCTGATATAATGCCTGCCTATGCAGAAATAGATATTCACACATGGAAAGAGATAAGTACACCTCCCTACCCACCTTTGTTACATAATCTCTTTCGTTATCTATTTAGAAATCATGTCTTGCATATTATATCTGAAGCTATCCTTGTCCACTCATAGGATGAGCTTTCTGCAGGGTCTCCACTGCAGACTGTCCAAAGCGTATTTCATAGCCCGCTGACATATCCATATCTCAATTTAGCCACAATCTATTGACGCTGAGTAAGCCCCAATTTCAATAGCAGAATGAGTAACAACAAGACCCGGCGAGGGGAGCACGTTGGCCTTTTGTGATGGCCTACTAATTACACTAGCTCGTTCCTTCGCTTTTCAGGTCCTATTCTTTTTTCAACTCCTGTTGAGTAGCAACTTCCATGTTTAGTTTGGAGTTTAATAAGTCGAATATAGTTGAAAAAAACACGAATATAGTTGAAAAAAACACTAGCTGAAGATAAAAATATGAAATACTTGTGTTGGCCGTCTCTATAGAGGATGCCACCATAGTTCTTTCACTTAGTGCATAATGTTACCATGTACCATCTCCTTAAATAGTTTTAGTTTATTTGGCACGAATTTAAGTTTTCAAATTGACCATAATTTCATGCAGTAAAAGAGTCGAGGAATTGTTGGCAATTTTTATTATTTTCGCTTCAAATTAAATGTTAAAAGTTTTCTGTTGAAATATATATAAATCTGATATTTATTTTTTACTGTTTAGACAGGAAGAACTTACGCAAAAAATATTTCATAATGCGTTAGTTTTGTAAGACATAGCTAGAAAAATATTCAAAATGAATTTTGAGTTGTCACCAGTGTGTAGTTTTTGGGAGGATTCCATAACGATGAAGAAAGGGAAGATTTCTATATTGTTCTGTTACTTCTACCCTTTGTAATATTTTCATTTTTTTTTATTTAAATGTGCTTCACTCACGCTATATCTTCTTGGTTTTGATGCATATGCATATGAGAATAATGCTAACTCAATCTATATGTGAATGCGAGACGAAGGCTCACCATGCAAAATTGTTTACCCAGCCATTCAGAATAAATTCACAGTGAATTCAATTTTTGAGGTTACGAAAGCTGGGCAAGAGAAAACATACCATTCTCAAGAGTTATGAATTCTAGATACTGATTGTACACCTTGCCAATCCTGTGAATGCAATCTAATTTGAGTGTCCCTGCAACAAGCTCCTCGAGAAGAGGCCGAGACAGCGACGGCAAGAAGTTCAAATGGAAGCTCTCATACACAGCCCTAGAAGCATCCAAATCCTGTGAATGCAATCTAATTTGAGTGTCCCCGCAGTAATCTCCTCGACAAGAGGCCGAGACAATGACGACGAGAAGTTCAAATGGAAGCTCTCATACACAGCCTTGGAAGCATCCAATATAATTATCTCTATGTTTGTCAATGTGGGTTGAACAAATTATATGGCTGGAACATCTGGAATTGTTTGTCTTTCTTTCTCAATTGTGAAATACAGCGTAATCCCGTGTTTTTGAAGGTCTTTCACATGAATCAGGAGGGGCGACAAAATGTCTCGACCCTGCACACCACGTGGCATCATTTTGTTCTTACTCTCCACCGTAGAGTAAGACGGTGGGTCGAAGAGGAAGGTTGGCATTGTTTTGTTCTTGCTATCCACCGAAGAGTAAGGCGGTGGGTCGAAGAGTAAGGTTGTGGCTTGGCTAAAATTGCTTTTGTTTATTTCTCCACATCAAACAAACATTTAATGTTAACAATTACTCCCAAACAAATGCTAAGGGAGTAATAGAATTAACATATCTCAGTCGTTTTTTTACCAAGCTCATACTGAAAACTTAGGATATCATGATGTTGAGAAACATAGCCAACAACATCCCAATTATTAAGATCCAAGTCATTGTCCTAAGCATAATATTTATTAAGATCTAAGTCATTGTTTTAATAATATTTATTTCATAAAGTGAAAGTCTGGTCCATATCCTCTTACTCTACTTCAAAAATTGAAATCCACAACAATATCATTCAATCAAAACTGAAATTGAACTATAAGTGCGCATTGCATTACCTCATAACCTCGTAGATATATATAGAAATTGTGAATCCAACTAGATAGGTTTGAACTTATGGTTTGCAATTGGCTTCATGATATATTGTTTTGTCCCATTGTCTAGCTTCTTTTTGGCCTTCGCATTTCTCTATATAAACTTGAAGTAGATAATCAAGTCCTTCATGGAAATATAGGCCTAAGGACCATAATGGGAAGTCTTTTACCACCTTGTAGTTGCTAAGATATTCTATTGATACATAATCATTATAAAGATAATTATTTATTTGTATTTTTATTAAGGATAATCAATTTGTATTTTGGTGACTCAATTTACTATTTATAATATACATAAATTGTAGTGGGAATTTCAGCATTGTTGTCACAAATCTGTAAAATTTATAATAATTTTTTTGTTATTTTATTATTTATTTTATTTTTGTTGTAGCATGTAACTATTAGTCGCAACACTTTTATATACATCGTCACATATATTATATGCATGTGATTTTAACTTGATGTGTTTAATGTTTGTATGACAGGGTAGACCCTCTATTGGCGTTGTCTTCAAGTCGCCACAACTGGGTCACAGTCTAAGAAAGGTGATGTTTTTAGTCTTTTAAGTTTTTTTTATTAATGATTGGTTTGTGTAGGACCTAAGCCTAAAACTAAGGCTTAGTCCTAGCTACCCTTAAAGGTTCACCCGTGTTGTTAAACCCACCCCTCATAAGACATGTTTTGAAAAGGGGGTTTTATATGAATAATTAAAGGTTTGTTTAAGTGCTAACTATGTTGGAAAGCTTGTAATAGCACATGCATTGGATTAAGATTGGATTAAGTGTTTAAAACTATGGTCATAACCTTTAAAAGGACTTAATTCAAGACTATGGTTTGATGGCCCTACCCACGGGCTTTACACGTCATGGGATGATATTTTATGAAGTTGGCATGTACAAAAAATAATGGGGAGGCACAAGCGTTAGCGCACAACATTTAATGGTTTGTAATAAATTTTAACCCTTGGTCCTAGCTGCGAGTTGACTACGCAACTAGGCGCATTTAATGTCAAGGCTTGTTCATATGCAATGTGGTCGATGGTTGATCTTTACCCTCCACTTGTCACAATCTGGATTATGAGTTCTTGTAGGGTTTTAGTGTGGCTTTATGATGTCATGATGGTTTAGTCTCATTCATTTGGTATGCATATTTTTCCTGTGGAAGAAAACTCAACCACTCCATGGTTGTGTTGGACCAGTCTTGCCCTTGGCTCTTTACGGTCTGTTAATCAATACTTTTCTTTGATCTATACGTAGAGTTTTTTCTCAGTTGGATTTATGGAAATGTGGCCGCCATTACAACGTTGAACTTCTTGGTTATTCAAGGGGTGATGAAGGGAATCCAACCGCCTTCTTAGTGTTTTGCAAAGGCTTTTCATCCTGCCTACTTTTTAACCAGGTAAGGAAGAAATTTCTTCTATTACCTTCTGTTAAAAGGATTATTAAAGGTTTCAAAATAATTACCGAGTTTTAAATTACATTCTTCTATTATTGTGCAGACAGAGGAGGAGAAAGGGAATCCAGGAGGATATGACCCTTGGCCCTCTACACGACTTCATAAGGTAAGTTCTCTCACCGCTCTACATAGATAAGAAATTCATTCAAATTTTATAAAATTCATTTTTTATTTTAACGCTGTGAATTTGTTGACATGTGGAAGACAAAGATTGCAGAGGTTTTGGACTGGCCTGCTTCACCCTCACGAACCAACTCGAAAATGAAGGTAAGGATACAATCATGTCTTTTAATCTTTCCAATGATTTGGGTTTACAATCATTTTTTTGTTTTAACATTCTTTAACTGTAAACTCTGTTTGTTAGTATGGGTCGATCGAGAGCGGCAACAAGGTAACCTCTTCTCAGGCCTATACTTCTTCTGTAATCAAAGGTGAGGAATTTTATCCAACTATAATAAAAATAGGGAGAATGCATAAATAAATTTTATACTACCCTGCAGATTAGAACTACGCTAGATTGCAAAAAAAGGAACGAAA
This sequence comes from Pseudotsuga menziesii, assembly GCA_001517045.1. Classification (NCBI taxonomy): domain Eukaryota; kingdom Viridiplantae; phylum Streptophyta; class Pinopsida; order Pinales; family Pinaceae; genus Pseudotsuga; species Pseudotsuga menziesii. Next base: position 12,665 of record LPNX010354545.1, read on the forward strand.
AGCAAAAAATGACACGGACACAAATCCCCCCAGGGGGGATGGTGAATAGGCTCGAAAGAGCCTATTCGAAAGGACCTTTTATTTTTATTAGCAGCGGTTTACAATATCAGAAAATTGAAATTGATGCACTTTGGTCCTTGTTATCTGGGATCCAAAGTCTTACAACAAGCTTGTAACAAGCTAAAATCAAAACACGGCGGTGGGGGAAGCTTCTGGGAAGCTCTAGTTCGCCCAAGAGTCAGAAATGGGCAGAGTCTCCTTCTCTTTTTTGTTAAACCTGCTAAAAAATAGCGAGCAATTAAAATCAAATGTGCCCAAAAACACTTTAAAAGTGTTTTGGGTCACCACGCTCGTTACTAAAAAAAAAAACTAAGTAAAAAATTGTTAAAAGGGGCTAATCTAGTTTTGTAAAAAGGAACCAAGGAAATCAAGCTTTCCTTGGGATCTTGGTTTGCTATTTGGACAGCCAATGAGATATGCACTTTTCTTGCAGAATTTAAATCTTTAAAGAACGAAAAAATAAACTACCTTATGAGCAAACTTTACATCTATGATTTAGCTACTTGCAAAAAAAGAAATTCCTACACCTAGATCTATCTTTATGAAATGATATTCTTTATGAAATTACATATCGAAGTAGAAAGACTCTTATGAACTAGATCTAACAATATGTATTCACTTCTTAGAACTAGATCTGATCATAAGAGGAAGAGACAGGTAATCGGAAGATTGATTTTAATAGAAAGGAGGAAGAGAAGGGGAAAGGCCCGTTGTTGGATGGATCTGCAATGGAAACTTGTTAGTGGAATATAGAGGGGCAATTTCTTCACAAATTTTTTGGTTGTACAGTGGAGTCAAACTATATCCACATCTCATCCAATCCTTGCTACCTGAAAGCTAAACACACAATCCTGCACGAAACCTCATGAGATATGGATATATATATGAAAAAGAGACAAAATTTACATGCAAATAAGCTTATTAAACATGTATAATCTAGATATTCAAACCTATATGCTATGAGATATAGAAAAAACAAGTAACCTTACTTGCCCAGCTATACTCCTATTGATTCAGCTGAATCGTTCAAGCCAGACAGGGTTCAGATGCAGAAATTGAGAGAAAAGCCAGCAACATCAATAGTCGTAAGACAATGCTTAATCTACACACATGAGAGAATTGCACCATTTAGCCTCCAAATCTTTTTTATTCCAACAATAAAAAGATTACAACGGTATTACGATAGCAGGCCTTTCAATCCAAATCTAACTAGCTTAGAAGAGGCAGCCTAAGCTTTATTTATACAAAAAATAGGAGATCCATCCCAAGGGGGGCACAAATCCCAAGGAGATAAACCACTGTAGCTGAAGGAGAGTCCATCAATGCCTGATCTGTGTCTAACTGAGCCAGATCTGAGTCTCACTGAGTGCAATTGTCAATCAAAGAGCTGATCTGACTGACACCTCAACCTGTTGACTGAAGCATCCACCAAAACTCATCCAGATGAGCCAAAACGTGTGGAGGAGAAAGGGAGGGAAAAATTCCCCATAAAGGATTATGAAGATCAACTCTAGATTTGATTTGATCACCTCCTTCAGCCAAGGATTTGTCAGATCCAATCAATCTGGTTCAGATCTGACTGATTTCAATCAAATCGACTGAGAATGCACTGATCTAGGATTTTGGATTTGCTCCATTATTCATCAATTTATTAATTAAAATAATCAATAATTGATTTTTGGGTATTTTTGACTTGAGTGATGGAAAATCACCCAAAACTAGGAAATAGTGGGTCCATGGGTTTACATGGTGCTCTTATCTTGAAAATGAGCACCTAAATGACTGAAACTGATTATTTGGCCCACTTTTATTACAAAATCAATTTTTTCAATTAAACTATTAAAAAATAGCCTAAGTTTTGGAAAAATTAAATTTTAATCAAAAACACTGAAAAAACTAAAAATTTGAAAAATTGAAAAAACCTAGGGGGACTTAGACATGTTCATATGACTCGACCATGATGTCTATCATGTTTATACATTGACACATAGACTCTAATAACCTCAATAGGCCTAAATGCCAAGTTGACCACCCCAAATTTGGAGGTATGGAGTGAAAAACTCAGAAATTATCAGTCGTTTATTCAACAACCAATAATAACAAAGGGAAAAAACACCTTGGGCTGATCGGATTGACAAATAAAGTCTAAGAGAGCGAGTCTTTTACAGACACTATCATGATAGAACATTTATTACAATTCCCCCATGGGGTATGAACATGTGATATAGTACAACA
>LPNX010354545.1:15357-37613 GCA_001517045.1 Pseudotsuga menziesii
TGCCAGGGGCTACACTTTGCATATATGTTGGAAAAAAGGCAGTCAATGGAGAGATAGTGACACTAACATGCCTATGTACTCGGACCTGCATACATATTCATTGCATCGTGTAATAGTACATAAAAAATATAACTATACAAATATAAGCCATCAAAATTGAAATTAAATTTAAACTTTATTACAAGATACTTGCTCACGAAGGGATCTGTTGATCCTCGGTGGGGATGGTTGGTCACTCAATCCTGTGGACACATGTTCATTTGCACAAAAATATTTAGATTCAATTACTAAATATTAACTACATTGGACAACAATATTAACTACTAACATTAAATTTAATCACTGAAAAAAAACTACCTATGTGTATGGTGCCTGTTGGCAGGGGTTTTGGGTAAGTGAGTTGCGCAACTGCGCAAGCTCACACGACATTGTGCAAGGCCAGATCCGCGCGATGGGTGAAAAATCACTGCTTTTTATATTTAATGTATTAATTGAACACACTTTGTGGATATAGGTCAGTAGTGGTTAGAAGTTAGTTAGAAGTGGAACTTCGATGTAAAGGCACAACCCTATATATAGAGCTAGTTTTTCAATTGTAAGGACACAATCAGATGCTAGACATAGTCAGATACTGTATTTTGAACCATCTGTGATCTTTTTGTGTCAAATACTGTATTTTGGGATGTAACCGGTCACCTGCTGTGGAGAAGAATGATTTGTTTTGGATCTGTTGCAAAATTAATATGACATGATGGTTGTTACATAAATATTGTCTTCCGTTTTCCTATTTTCTCTGTTGTCGTATCAATGAGAAGTGTGTTGAATCTATTATGTTTTACTGATGTTGTTGTAATAAACTGATGATGCATTCTATCCCACTTCTGTCACAATTTTGTTAAATGATGATTGAAGTTTTTTTATGAATGATAATGCTACAATAACACTGCTACGATGAATGAATGATGGGATCTGCTAGATATGTAGTTGTGAAGATGAATCGTGAGGACTGTCTTAGTTCCGCAATCTGATAGTTATGCTGTCGAACTCATGAATGCCATATATTCCTTTCCCACTATCGGAAAATTGGTTCCAACAGCTCTCCCTTGAACATCTCGGGTGAGACTTCGTGCGCTCTACGAATGTTGTTGGGTTGGGTAAAACCTGTTTGGGCCGGTGCTTAGGGAGATCGTGTTGGTTGGGCATCGAAAAAGTGAGAACCCCTGTCGACGAGGTTTTGTTGGTAGGTTTCACCAACAAATGGTTTCTTTGCTGGGACCAAGTTGCGATTGAAAGGAGGATATGTTTTGGCATCCGACTCGACCGGAGATTAAGGGGTGGTTTGGTCTAAAACTGCAAGAGTTTGCTGAAGCAGGAAATCAGAATCCGAAGCTGTTGAAAAGCAATTGGTTGGACAAATATATTCATGATGCTCCCCATGAATGGTTCTTTTGAAGTTTCCTGTCATTTTGTATGAATGGCTGGCGTAGTTCATTTCTAAGAAGAAAAACTGCCAAGGAGGAGAGCGACATCTTGGACTCCAGAGCTGATCCAGGAATTATAAGAAACAGACAAAACAACATCACGAGTTGTCGAGGTGTGGTTGGACACTATCTTGGAGGGCTACACTATCAAGTTTGCAGCTAATACCAATAAGTCATTTAGTGAAGAAAAAAGGGAGTTCTTCAACGGACCGTGAGATATATTTTTGTTGTCTCTGCAGCTATCTATTAATCAACATCTATGCGAAAAAGGTATTCTGAGAATGGACCAAGAGTAGTGGAACTTTGGTGTGCAGAGGATGTAGACACCGTGACGAAAGGGGGGAGATGCATGGAAATGTAAGGTGTAGATGGGCATGAGCTCTGGTGAAAGTGTGAAGGTCGCCAAGGAAACAAGTGGTTGTACAAGAGGAGGAGCAAGGTTTCGAGAGAAGAGGCAGAGGATGGGAGAAGGTCCTGCTGCGATTGACCTATGATGTCGCAATGAAAAACCACACAGGACAAACTTAACCTTTCAGTAACGACGAGGATGACCAGGCCCAGGCTATGCCTAGAAGAACGATAGGATTGAACCTTAGCAGTAATGTGTCCACACCTCCACGCACTACTCCACCACCAGGAAGAAACACACATTCTATGTCAACTTGCCCGATGTGTCAGTAGCATTCTAGCAGTAGAGTACCAGCTGGAGGAAGAAAGCCCATAATGGCGGGAAATGAAATGAAGCTACCAATATTTTATGGAAACGGCACCAATGACCCAAAGCAATACTGGTTTCTGTACAAGGCAATTTGGACCTCCCGACAGACTATGGATGATGATATCAAGAAAAGCCAGTTGGAAACCACCCTCAGGGGTTGTGTGTTGAATTGGTAGATGAGATTAATGCTGGTTCCTCAGGGAGGTACAGCAGAAACATTGGATGATATCCGTAATGGATTATTTGAATAATTCAAGAAGCCGAAGTCTAAGGCTCGATACATTACTGAATTGAAAGAAATCAAGCAGTTCCCCAATGAGACAACTTGGGACTTGCTCAACGGTTTAAGACGTTGATGGATCGATTCAGCTTCTAGATGAGCGATGTTCAGCACAAGGAGTGGTTCATCGCCATGATTGTCCCACATATTAAACAACCACTAATGCAACAAAATATTGCAACGCAGAGCGAGACTCTGGAAATCACGATGAAATTAGAAGCATCGTCGGTAGAAGAAATCGCATTCGGGGTGAACCAGATTCAATAAAATTTGGCCAATTTGGCACTCCAACTGCAATATATTAAGAAGGCAAAGGAATATCAATATGATCTTTGGTGCACCCGGTGTCACACGGACGGACACACCAAGGATACATGTCCGACGTTCCTAAATTATTTGCTTTCAGGAGCCCCAAAACCATTGAGCTACGTTGGTGTTCCATGGTGCCGCATATTTCAAGTCTATGGGAATCGACATTAGAACTGTGACTACATGCAAAAGATGGTTACCAAGGCAGAGAATTTGAACTATAATTTTTGTCGGTCAGTAGGACACGACGACAAAAACAGTCAAGCTTATGACTTGCTCCAGGAGAGGACATATGATTCATACTTTGTGAAAGGTGAGGACCCCCGGGCAATGCAAGTGCATCCACAGATGGAATAGCCAGCAGCGCAGGTGCAGTATACACCATCGCCCTAGATGCAGTTTATTCCGTCACAATCGCAGCAGCAGTTTACGTCACAGCAATAGTTTGCACCTTAGCCGCAACTTGTTTCACAACCACAGTATGTGCCAAGACCATAGTATAATCAGGTACCGCTCATTCAACCTCAGCCGCAATATGTTCAAGCTACACACTATGTCCAACAACAACCAAACCCCCCGTAGTAGCAGTTGTCCTAGCCTCAGTTTCAGTAAGAGGGGTTCGAGGAGGATTCTGTGGAGGATTCATGGGACAAGGAGGAGGCTTCGGTCGAGGAGGAGGATGAGGTCAAGAATCAATCTAGTGTTATATCTAGGGAGTATTCGGCCACTATCAGAGGGAGTGTCCTCATGCGCAGTGTACATACTGTGTGGCCAGCGAGCATAATGTTGAAAATTTCCCTCAGTTGATTGCAAAATGGCAGGCTGGAAACATTCCTTAGTTGCAAAATGCGCAGATGCAAAACTAGCCAATGTTCCAAGTGCAGAACCAGCCAATGATGCAGAATCAGATCCCACCACAGGCTCAAAATCAGTCAGCGAACCCACCACAGAATCAAAACCACCCACTGAATCAATCCCAAAACCTGAATCAAGCATCAACAATTGCCACAATTCAAGGTGAACCACGAACAAATGATGTCAGCGTTGGGGTTGTCACTCGCGCCAGTGCGACAACTGGAGAATATGCACCACAGCAACAAGTTCGGCTCACTGGAAATAAAAAGGTAGGATTTGATATTGCAATGGAGAAAGGCACCTCCTTTGAGGCCAGGTATGCAATCGGAATAAATCTGGGTAAGTTCCCTGTTATTGCAATGCCATCTGCTTTTGATCCATCTGTAGAGGCAGAACCATCGTGGTAACATGGTACCTTACAATAGTTCTTTGAGAGTTGCCTGGTGCTGGCAAGGGATCCTGAAGCCCTTGTTGAGATTGAGAAGTTGTTGTACCACCAAGATAATACATTTAAGGATTCTGCAATGAACTCCCTGCAAAAGAAGAAGACAGGTAAGGAGATGCAGAAGAACATCCACATTGGAGATTATGAGTTTGACTCAGTTATTATGGATCTTGGATTAGATGTAAACATTCTGACCAAGCAAACTTAGCAGCTTATGGGGAATATGACATTGGGATGGTCACTGGTGCAGTTGCGACTAGCAAATCAAGCAAAGGTTCAGCCGATTGGTCGTGTCTCAAACCTAGTTGTCGATATTGAAGGTATGAAAACACATGATAACTTTGATGTGATAGAAGTGGTTGAAGATGGAGGCTCCTATCCCGCACTGCTAGGGATTGGATGGGATAATGATAGCATGGCGGTTATAAATTTCAAAAAATGGGTTATGACGTTTGAGAACCAGGATGTCACGGTCATCGCTCCCATGGACCCTTAGGAAGGACGTCGGTATATTGAACCTGTGAGGGATGAACCGGTAGAAGTTGGGATCATGCCTATAATATCTCTGAATACTATATCCACCCTACTGTCGATGTTGAACTTGGATGGAGCACTGCTAGTTCTATGTCCTATGATTCTGATGATGCTCTGGAAAATTGGCAAAATAGGCTGCATGAGGTGTCGTTCAGGAAATGTTGGTTGATCACACAGTCTCTCTGTCGCGTAGCAACTGAGATTGTCGAGTTTCCAGTTTATGAAGGGTTACCAGCGTTATCATAATTTCTTCAAGAATTTGAAGCATAAGTGTTTGAACCAAAAAAGTTATTGGCCCTAGATGTAGCACTGAAGGCTACCCCAGCCCAATGGTGGGCAATGCACTAGAAAATGATCCATGACTAGGGGCAGTGTCGAAGGTTGATGATGGTGCACTTCGACAATTCAGCGGTCTATCATGCTGGGAGATATGATGGACGGAATGACCCCACCAATCACTTGATATAATTTCAGGCCTTATGGGCACCACAACCTAAAGATGAGTGCCATGCTTTTGTTCATACTCTGGACGAGATGCCGATATCCTAGTACGTAGCGGTACAACTGCGTAGAAATATAACCACTTGGGAGGAGTTGTCCGTTTTATTTGTGCAAACGTTTAGTTTCTGGGATGCCAACCCAAAGGTACATAATGCATTGCAAATCATCTTTGATGTAGTGCTGAAGGTCGTCCCTGTTGCATAACCAGTTGATCCACATGCACACTGCTCAATACAATCCATGATGACATGTTACAATCTATATGGAGAACCTGAAGATGATGATGAGTTGTAGAATGTTAATATTCTGGAGTCAAAAGGAAGTCGCAATGTGGCAGCACCAGACATATCGATGGATTTGATGAGTCAACCGCTGGAGATTCGAAAATTCAACATTGGGTAGGAAGAGAACCCGAAATTTTCCAATATCGGGGACTATTGGGACGAGGAAACAATGGCCAAAATCACAGACTTGCTGCATGAATTCCAAGATATTTTTTTGACGTTGTTTTCAAAAATGAAGGGGATATTAGGGGACCTGGGTGAGATGAAAACTCGTTGAAACCAGATGAAAAACCTATGCAACAGAGGTTGTATCGACTGAACCCACGATACAAGGATTGTGTGAAGGCCGAGATTGACCAGATGCTAGATGCTAGAATCATCGAGCCTATCGAAGAATCAGAGTGGATAAGCCCTATGGTGGTTCAAGATAAAAATACCGATGAAGTATGCATTTGCGTCAACCTAAGAAAGTTGAATGATGCCTGCGTGCATGATCTGTTCTCGACTCTATTTAGAGATGAAGTCCTTGAAGGAGTAGGAGGGCAGAAGATGTGTTCCTTCACAGATGGATTTTCGAGGTACCACCAAATTCAGATTGCAGAGGATTGCCATAATACTATGTTTGTCACTGAATGGGGTTGTTTTCAATGTACACTCATGCTCTTTGGGCTGAAGAATGCACCAACAATATTTTCTTAAGTAGTTTTCACTGTGTTTAAAGACTTTATTCAAAAGTTCCTGCAAGTATATATGGATGATTGGACAGTCTATGGGCTAATTAGGGACCATCTTGACAACTTATGATTGATGCTAGAAAGGTGTCGACAACATCAGATTGCATTAAACTCAAAGAAGCACATTTTCTGCGCACCGTCTGGAATGCTACTTAGACACATAGTATGTAAGGAAGGTTTGTTGGTTGATCCAGCGAAGATCGCGCTAATTCTTGGTTTGTCACTATCGACGAATGTGAAGATGCTTCGGGCGACGCTGAGGCACATAGGGTACTATCCCAAGTTCATCAAAGGATACACTGTGATTACAACCCCTATGGAGAAACTATTTAAGGACTCTGCATTTGAGTGGAGTCAGGAATATCAAGGAATTTTTGACACGCTGAAGGCCAAGATGGCCTCCGCACCCATACTGGTATTCCCGGATTGGAACAAGGAATTCCATGTGCATGTTGATGCCTCTTCTGTTACGCTAGGGGTTGTGCTTGCACAACCAGGTGAGGGAGACATGGATCACCCAATTGCATATGCCAGTACGAAGTTGTCATTTGTTGAACGAAATTACACAGCAACTGAAAGAGAAGGCTTGGCAATGGTTTATGCCTTGCAAAAGTTCAGGCACTATTTGTTAGGAGGTCGTTTCAATATGTTCACTGATCATTCTGCCTTGTAATATTGGTCAATAAGACCATGTTGGGGGGGAATCAGTCGGTGGCTGCTAATTTTCCAGGTATATGGGAAAGAGGCAATCATGCCCATGGAATACATTGTTCCTAGTTTGTGCATCGTTGCGGCGACTGCCATGGATTATGCAAAAGAATTAGAAGAGCGCATTGCGCAGTTAATCCAGCTTAAAGAGGACTGTTTTATTGTAGGATTCCACCAGCGTGTTGCGAAGGATCGAAAAAAGGCGTGGCATGATCACCACATTAAGAACAAACAATTTGTGGAAGGATATTTGGTGCAGTTTTACGAAATCAAGTTCACCAACCATCTAGGTAAGTTATAGATTCCCTAGTTAGGCATCCAGGTAAGTTACAGATGCACCTGTGTGGTACTGCCAACACTCATCAATGGGACTCTCTTGAATCCCTATAGGACGAGGTTATGAGCGGCACACTTCTTGAGGCGCTGAAAATATATATATATATATATAGAAAAAAAATTTAGATACCAGCAAGGCGAGCCCAGGCGAAGAGGCCATGCAAGGATAGAGTTAGTAGCGACGGAAGGTGGATCACCTACGATAGTCGTAGGGCTATGGGCTGGTCAAATCAGCAAACAATACAGGTAGTTAAAATAGTTAGCTAGTGACGCTTGTTGAAGCGACACACATTAATGGTCGATCCGACCATTAGAAGGGTAAGATTACCAGTGGATTTGGTGTCATTACTACTGGATTTGGTCATCATTGGATATGGTATATTTGGCAATGATGAGTTCGAATTAGGAGGTGGCTATAAAAATCACGCGGGACATGGGAGGAAGGCATTGTTCATATCAGTTCAGTCAAGCGAGCAGAGTGTTGAGCTGAGTATTGAGTGTGAGTTGCAAAGTAGAGGTGTAGAGTCATCGAGTGCATCGTAAGGTTTGGGGAGTGCGGCATGCTGAGCAACCCCGAAGCAATTGAGATTTCTAGCGAGCATGAATCCCCATTCGGCCCACAACCGTTGAGGAAGAAGTCATGAGCATGCTGGTAGGCTCTTCATCCATCCCCAAGAGAAAGCTGAAGGCTCAAAATCCCAGTTCCATGGCACCGTAGAAGAGGCACACCCGCACTTCGGCTAGAGTGCAAGGGGAGGGGACTGCATAGACCGGGTCGTCGATTTCGAGAGCCAAAGATTCTGCAGCACCTAGGGAGGTCTCTATTAATGATATCCTGGGATATGTCACTCTAACACATCTAGGAGCAAAGCCGACACAGCCTACAAAGAATCATAAGTATCCACCAAAATTGTTGCCGCTGCCGGTAGGGATGACTTCCTTGGTTGATATCATCCCTACCTTGATCAGGTTGAAGTTTGAGGACCATTATTTTCTGTTGTTTAAATATGTCTGGGATGAGCCCTATGAATCAGTTCTGAAGATGCCTAGTGTACCAATTCATTCAATTCCTCAACCTTGAGCGAGTGGGTTGAACAACTCTGGATTATTGGGGCTCATCAATATGCCTCACTTTGGTCAACTGAACGAAACCTGTGCTTGGGTTAAACAATTTTTGTCCTTCTTTCATGGTGGGACGATCTGGTTGAATGAGCCCATTCCGGTCACGGTGAACTTAATTACGAGCATTACAAGCTTGGAGAAGGTCGGGGAAGATGCAATGCAGTATATCCACAGGAGGGATACTGACAAGAAGCTTGCCAAGCAGTTGAAGGAGCAATTTGTCTTACAGTATGATGGTCACACCTATCATATTGACAGCATTAATTCACAAGCGGTGCGTATCGAGGCCTGTATTTTGGCGAAAAATATTGTTCGGGGGAATTGACCAGTCCAATGTAACTCAGGCGTGGTCGCCTATGCACAGAAATGTGCAGAGGGTGTGCAGATGAACTTGTCCTTGTTTCTGCTCAACTAGTTACTTGACGATGCTCTCGCTGCACAAGCTAGGTGGCCATTTCCTACAGTTGGCTATTGATTCTCATTGCGTTGGTTGCATGGATGGAACCCAAAGATTATCAGCCGATGGAAGTTGATGCAGTGAAGGTGTTCCACAGCGCACGATATCAGAACTTGTGGTGGGTTGAAGAGCCCAGTCGACAGGCGGAATGTGCGATCCACTTTTGGGACTATTGGGAAGCACTGTAAACTGCAGCTATCAAATTTCCCCACCTATCCCAATACGTAATGACCAAGTATCAGCAGCTCATTCAGTTTGCAATTGGGCCTTGCTTCATTTACATCCAGGCACGGCAGGACCCCGACAAGCAGTGGCTACCTCTAGCCTGCAAAGTTACTAATGAGGAATTGGATGCTATCATTCAGGATTGGTCAGCTAAATGGCCCAACCCCATGAGTCAAGAGGAACTATCTGAGTCGCCACCTGATGCCTCGGACGAGCTTGTTCAGAAGGAGTTGAGTGTTCACAACTCTGACAATGAGTCATCGATGGACCCTAAGGCTGAAGCATAGTGCATGTGGGAGAAAAAATTAGGCCAAATGGTGCCAAGAATACGATACAGGCAGCGATACCCGGTTAGGACGGGAGGACCAACTACTGTGGCTCATCAAAGCGGTCACTAACTCCTCTGAGGCTACAATGAAAGTAATATGAGAGTCTAACCATGAAGAGTTTGCTGCAGTAAGAGATAGGTTGAATTCTATTTTTGATGTTGTTTCCAGGTAGACACCCATGAGACATGTGATGTAGGAAGTCCCATCGATCAGCACTGAGCCGTGGGCTAGGAACGTTCAAGTTCCCTCGACTGCAATCAACGCGGGGAGTGAAGAAGTAAACCAGTTACTGCGGCCTATCCAAAGCATTGCATTGGATCGAAACAAGTTACCTTCACAAGCACTGGTGGAGCTATAGCATGTTGCCACCTAGGAACTGGAAGATAGATAGAAGGAGTTGACTGATGGATACGTGCGGTGACAGAGTGCAGCCGAGGAGCTGCAGAAAGAAGTGGAGGAGCTACATCAGGTCAAGGTGCAACTGGTGAAAGAGAAGGTATAAGAGATCAACACATTGAAGGCTGCACGGGATGAGCTGCAGCGCAAGGCTACCGAGGAATTCACTGAGCTGAAGAAGGCACAAGACCACCTCATAATTGAGAAGGCGCAGCTGTGTGCAAGTGTTGGTGAGGTCGAGCAAGCTGTTGATGAGGCTTGTCAACATATTTTTGAGAACACAACCGAGCTTACTACCTTCGCTAAGGCCAAGTGACTTGGGGAAGTTATTTCCCAACTCCAGGACACCAACCTTCTGCTCAATGCCCTGGTCCATCTAGAGACGCCACCGGAGTAAGTTACCGAACGAAAGGCTACTGTCGAGGAGATAATGGCTCAGTTTGAAACAATGGAGCAAGAAGCAAAGGAAATCATGGAGGCGATGACACAGTTTTGGCAAAGTGTCGTCCAAGACGAATAGCTCAATCGGTTGACCATGCAGGTGCAAGAAGCTGAAGGATAGTTGATGACATTGAAGATGTCGCTATGAGCACCGTCGCTCATGGTGTAGATCACGCAGTCTGAGGAACTGAAGGACCTATAGCAGAGAGCTTCCCGCGCCCAAGAACACCAACAAAAGCATCGTGCCCAGTTGGATGAGTTTCAAGAAGTTGTCAGGAAGTTGGCTGTCAAAGCAGTCACAATGCTCTAGTTGGTGCAAGAAATTTGGAAGATGGTCGATAGCAAGGCTGGGGAAGTGCACCCCGTGCAGTAGACTTTGTTCAAATGTCAAAGCACAGCTGAAAAAGTACAACTCCAAGTTCGAGAGATCTCGCAGCAGTTTGAGGATTTCAAGGACAAGACATCAACGTATACCCTGTCAACTTGACGTGGCTTGAGGACAAGCCACAAGACTGTGTTGGGGACCTGTTGGTAGGGGTTTTGGGTAAGTGAGTTGCATAGCATCGCAGTAGCTGCACAAGCTTACGCGACATCGCGCACACCCAAATCAGTGTGATGGGTGGAAAAACAACCACTTTTTATATTTAATGTATTAATTGACCATGCTTTGTGGATATAGGTCAGTAGTTGTTAGAAGTTAGTTAGAAGTGTACCTTTGATGTAAAGGCACAAGCCTATATAGAGAGCTAGTTTTGCAATTGTAAGGACACAATCAAAGGCTAGACATAGTCATACAATCGTATGAAGGATGAGAGCTAGTGCGATCTCTCTAAGGTCTTCTTGAGTCTTCTGTTTTGAACCATCTACGATCTGTCTATTTCAGATACTACATTTTGGGATGTAACTGGTCTCCTGCTGTGGAGAAAAATTATCTGTTTTGGATCTGTTGCAGAATTAATATGACATGGTGGTTGTTGCATAAATATTGTCTTCTGTTTTCCTATTTTCTCTGCGGTGGTATCAATGAGAAGTGTGTTGAATCTGTTATGTTTTACTGATGTTGTTGTAATAAACTGATGATGCGTTCTATCCCACTTCTGTCACAATTTTGTTAAATGATGATTGAAGTTATTTTATGAATGATAATGTTGTGATAACACTATTGCAATGAATAAATGATGCGGTTTGCTATATCTATAGTTGTTAACATGAATCGTGAGGATTTTCTTAGTTCTACAATTTGATAGTTATGTTTTCGGACTCATGGATGCCATATCTTCCTTTCCCACTGTCAGAAACTCGGTTCCGATAGCTCTCCCTTGAACATCTCGGGTGAGACTTTTTCCACTCTGTGGATGTTGTTGGGAAGGATAAAACCTGTCTGGGCTGGTGCTTAGGGAGATCGCACTGGTTAGGAATTGACATAGTGAGAACCCCTGTCGACAAGGATTTGTTAGTAGGTTTCACCAACAGTGCCATGATGTCCCCTGCAGCTGCCATGGATCCATCTAGGTTGAAGGAACTAGCGTCCTCCCACCCGGGTCTTGGAGACTCAGCACTAAATAACTATACATTAAAAAAAATCAAGTCATCAACATCTGATTCTAAGTTAAATTTATTATAAATTGTGAGATTGCATAACGTATAATCAATACTTGAACATTAAATAAAACAATAACTAACATGGTGTAGGTATCTCTTTGTGGCATCCTCTTGTTTGGGAACTTGGCATGGATGCCCACAATGAGAACAACAATGTGGCACTGTTCTCGTCGAGCTGGATGGATCAAACTAGCTACCACCTCTATCTGCTCTCCCTCGCCCACCACCAGTATAGCGTGCAAAAGTGTGTCTCTTGGGGTGGGGGGGGTGGTCATGCTTGCTCTGAGAGGACATAGCCACAAATGTGGTATGCCTGAGAAGGTGTCATGTGGCACATATAATGGACTCATGGATCTCATCTAGCTAGCTACCTAACCTACGGGGTTGAGGAAGCGGGTTTGGCTCTCTCCTAGGTGTAGGAGGTCCTCTGAGTGGGTTTCGGTGGGCGTGAGGTCGATCTTGGGCTGTGCCAAAACCGATGCCCTTGAACTCAGTGATGTCGGAGTATTTCACATGGAACCCTAACACAAACTCATCCCACAGTTTCTTGAGAAAATACTGTGGAACCTCGACAGTGTTGCATGGAGGCTTGTCAAAAACCATGAACCATATCTTCCTCTATTTTTTTCGCCATGGCTGGTAATTACACTAGTCCATGCAAACTCGCCTCTTCCTCACATCTGGAGGCTGTCTTGTTCTAGGATCTGTAAATTTGCTCCACAATTGGGCTTTTTTATATTCAATTTTTTTATATCCTCTTTGGATATACCAGTGCTATAATGATCTCTCATTCGAGCCCTATATTCGCTCAAACTGGTTATCTCACTGTGGGAAATGTTAATAGATTCTATTATGTTTTGTATTTATGTGGTGAGGGAAACCTGAGAGGGGTCCCTGGTGTTCTTCAGTTCATCACTCAAAATTCTTAATTGGTTTAAATCCCCCTGTAATTCACCTTCGAGGTTTTCTTCATTTAATTCGGGGTTTTCTTCAATTAATTCGAGTTCTGGGTCCTTTTATTGGTTTGTTTCATTCATTTCTTGGGATATTTAATTGGTATTTGTCATTGTGGTTAGGTAATTTGTACCTACAATATCAAATTTTTCCCGTTTCAATTGATTTTCAATTTTTTTTAATTTTGTATTTTATTTAAAAATAAATAAAAACATTGAAATAAACAAAAACAATTACATTCCTACTCTATCTACCTTACTTGAACATCATTTTAGGCAAGTTGGACAATTCCATTGGGCTCCTTCAGGGTCATTTTCGTCTCCTTGGGGGGTCGTTTTCACCTCCTTGCACGCTCGCGGGTGGGTAGAAAACAAATACAATTGTTCACTATTTTTTTTAAACACAGGGATGTGCATGCGTCCCTATGTGTCATCACGCAAAACACATGCACGTGTCTACATAAACTTGTGCACATAGGCACGCGAGCATGTCATTCAGGGTGCATGCATGTCATTCGGGGCGCATGCGTGCTCCTATTGTCCACGCTTGCAATCCGGTGTGGAGGTTCGCCACTGCCGAAGCGGGAGAGCATGTGCGCCTCTAGGAGGTGCATGCACGTTGTTTTTTTGTTCCACTAGCGAGCTCCTATTGCATCATACTTGGGTAGCAGGTTTGTGTGGGTGCCCTAGTACAACACTAATATACCATGCAAGTTCAAATTGAGGGTTTTAGACTTATAAAAGATGAAGGCATTATATAATTCCTAAACTATATGTCTTAAGGAGTATTCATAATATGTTAAACACACACACACACACACACACACACATATATATATATTAAAAACATATA
The DNA here is from genome assembly GCA_001517045.1 of Pseudotsuga menziesii. Taxonomy (NCBI): domain Eukaryota; kingdom Viridiplantae; phylum Streptophyta; class Pinopsida; order Pinales; family Pinaceae; genus Pseudotsuga; species Pseudotsuga menziesii. Next base: position 28,921 of record LPNX010354545.1, read on the forward strand.
TATATATTCCTCCTGATCACAAGTGATATTTTCAATGTCTCTCCCTCTCTATACATGCTACAAATTAAAAATCAAAGTCCATTGCTCAACAAATTTCACCACATTTCATAAAACATTTAAAACTTTCAATAATAGACAGGAATTGCATGATGTGCATCACTTAATCCCATTTATTCTTAACCTTTTAAAACTATTGGTGAGACTCAAATTGAACCCTATTTTTGGTATTAATTGTGAGAAATTTTGCATGTGGAGGGAGGGGAGAGGTGGTGACATTCATAATCACCCCTTGGGTTGTTATGTGGATGATAATATGAATCGTTACTCATCCCTCCATGCAAGACATCACATGAAATTTGACCAAATTTCGCTAAATGTCGTTGATTTTTGTCAAAATTAAAGAATGGAGTTGCAAAGGTTGGAGGTAGGGGTGATGTACATAGAAATTGACCCTTACATGCATGCTTAGAAATTGAAAACATTAAGACAAGTTTTCAAAATTTCTCCAACATTAACCCAATTTGGAGAAATGTTGAGTATAAGCCAGGGGATGGGTGGGGGGTGGAGCGATTTAATTTTTGGTGTCACCCTTGGTCATGCCCAACTCTTATGTCCATGCATCCATACAATAAAGTATACAAAAACTTGAAAACTTGGGTAAAATTTCAAGACTTCTACTCAAATTTTACTAATTTTTGCAAAGTTATGCTTAGGGATTTGTTAACACGAAGGTTAATATTGTTAGAACAATACACTCATTAATATCTCAACATGTCACTTATGGGAATTGAACCTATGTGGAGAGGATACAAATCTTCTCATAACTTTTAAGGTTAGAACTTGTTGTCAGTTACAAAAATAAATTAGAGTATATATCCATAGAATCCCCCTCATGCCTCTGGTCATTTAGATGATTGTTCCCAAGGTAAATAAAATTATTTAGGACTCAAGGATGTATTAACATGTCACCAATGATAACAAAACATTGGTGAGAAGGATAACAATCATTCCTCCTAGGCACCCGAGCTAAACCCATATAACATAAATTATCTTTTAATTTTCTAACATCAAAGTAATTTCCACACTAAGAGGATCACTACTTTATCGTTTTTAGTTCTCAAAGTTTCAAGCCTCATAATTGTGTTCTTGTTACCTCTTTGAGATAATTCACATTCAATATAAACTAAAACTTTTGATAACATTTCCAATTTCTTGATATCATTTCATTCAATATACTTTAGACTTGCATAAAGTATGTTTACAAAATTAGATTTGCATAATAAACTATTAAACAATGTAAAATAAACATATAATGTTATAAAATTGAAAATAAAAGTGAAGGAAGAAGAGGCTCCTAGGTTGTTATGTGAGGGGTGATTAGTTTTATTTTATTTTAATCCACTCAAAAAATAAACACAACTAAAATAAACATATAATGTTATAAAATTGAAAAAAAAAGTGAAGGAAGAAGAGGCTCCTAGGTTTTTATGTGAGGGGTGATTAGTTTTATTTTATTTTAATCCATTCAAAAAATATACACAACTACCTTCGATTAATGCATGTAAAGGAATAAACCTATCTATATTTCCAACATATTGGGCTAGATATGTCGTGTTACCCACCTACTTTCGTTGTGTCGCATGAGCTACCAAAGCTCTTACTGACTTTACTATCCCAACAACCGTGCCTTAAAAGAATAGTAATAAGATCTTCTTATTGACTTTAACATCCCATCAACCATGCCCTAAAAGAATAGTAATAATATCTTTTCACACTGAGCATTTCCAAAACTGTTCCATTAATATCTTCTACACGATATGCCTTGAAACAATCAAGCGATTAAAACTGATTAGATCGTAAGAAATAAGCAATATCATTCAAATGTGGATATATTCAAACGTTATAACTATGCAACGATTATGAGTTCAAGACCCTTCCAGGGTATACGATCTCAGATCTTACATATCGGATCCCATAATCCAAATACAAAGGATTAGATGTATATAAATATAAATATACAAAATCGCTTACAGAAAAATAAAAAGGTAATCGTGAACCTACCATCCATAAGTGTTACACCCACTTACACCAAGTCACAAGTTTTGGATTGTTGTTACACCCACTTACACCAAGTCACAAGTTTTGGATTGTTGTTGACCATTGCGCAGCTCGTCGGGAGGAGGTTTCTTTTTGTATCTCTCCCTGGCCAAACATCCATCACATACCGTATGTACAGACCCTAAAACATCTCGCCCCAAAAGGCCTCCCCCTATCGATGGAAAAGTATAACTTAAACTTGGACAAGAGGGATATTACACATTTCTTAAACTTAGGGTTATGCAAGAGGGATATTACACATTTCACGCCAACGAGGGATAAACTTGGACAATACAATTCATGCCAATGAGGGCAAAACTTGGAAAACTATAACCCTAACTAGGGTTTATTATTTAACATCCATGGCCCACAACCATAACCCTACCAGGGAAACCCTAATCCTAACCCTAATCTTAGCTTACTGTCATAACTTAGTTCAGAATCAGTCTAATGTCCAACTCAACTTTTTCAAATCTGGTGGACTTATGCTTCAAATCATGTTGATTCATGAAGTTGGTTCTCGGTCTTTGGATTCTATTATAATTCATTTAATGCTGAGTGATTAGTCATTGGGTGCCTGAGGTTTGTTGAATAGTGGTGTTGGTCGTTGATGAAATGTGAAGCATGTATTGCACTTAGTTTTATTAAATTACTCTTGAACATCGACTTAACTTGTAATTTAATCATCCAAAATCACAATTTTTAATTAGATATATCCAATTGGTGTGCATGTAGTGAGTTCATTGAAACCTTGAAATACATTGTACTGCAATTAGTTTTATTAAAGTACACGATCAATAACTTTGAGTTTACTTGTAATGATCATCCAAAATCACAATTTCTAATTACATATACAATTAGTGTGCATGTAGTGAGTTCATTGAAACCTTTAAATTTAATAGTTTGTTCTTTTGACATCGTGCATTTATAAGTAATAGATAATCCACACAAATCAACACAATAGATTGACACAAGAACATGTGGAACCCAAAGAACAAATAAAAAGTGAAATGTATCATTCATTTATAAGTGAAATTTCAATGTACATGTCTCCAAAAGTACATATATATCTAAAAGTATCCAAAAGTACATATATATCCAAAATTATCCAAAAGTACATGTATCCAAAAATTTCCAAAATTATCAAGGCCACATGTACATGTATCCAAAACTATCTAAGCCACATGTACATGTAAGTGAAATTTCAATGTACATGTCTCCAAAATTACATGTATCCAAAGCTATCCAAGCCACATGTACATGTATCGAAATGTACATATATCCCATAAGACACTCAAAACTCAAGCTTCCTCTTGTTCTTTCCTGATGTTGATCCTCTAGGCACAACTCCAGGACCAGTGTGCATCATTGGATCCTTCAAATTAAATATCAATTGTTAAATTTAACTAACTATGTACTAATACATTAGCTCAATAAAATACCATATCTAAATTAACTCAACAATTATCAACATGTTCATGGACAATGCATGAAACACTTGGTCATTAATGTAGATCTCACCTCAACGAGAGACTGTGACAAAAGGGATTGTGTTCCTTGTGTAGAAGATGGAGCTATTGGTTGAACATCAAGGATGGTCGCATTCATGGTTGATCCAGAGGGGGCAAGAACTGGTGGTGGTGGTGGTGGCTACAATCACCAAATTTTGAAATAGTTAGACATGTGCATGAATAAACAATAGACAACAATAACAGACTATGTCTAGATCATGTTCAAATAGTTGTACCTTTGTGTGGATTGTTTTTATTGCAGATGCCACATTGACTGTTGCATCAATAACTCCTTATGTTGGTGGATACAATCGCCAAATGTTAAAATAATTAGACATGCATGAATAAACATTAGACAACAATAATAAACTGTGTAACGTCATGTTTAAATAGTTGTACCTCTGTGTGACTTGTTTCCATTGCAAATGCATCACTCACTACTGCATCAACCATCCATGCGAGGTTTTCAATAGTAAACTCTAGCTCCTGATGCAATAAACATGCAAATCAAACATTAAGAAAAACATTTTATGCACTGGATTTCAAGTGAACCAACAAATATCATCGAAGGATATACATTACAATGGTATCAATACCTCCATGGTCATGGACAGTTGGAGTCTTTCTAGGAGTAGGCCGCTTAATATACACATGAACCTTGTTCAGATATGGCCTAGGAGGAGACACAAATCCAGGAAATATTTCAAATGTTTGGGTTGGTTCCTATAGTCAGCAAGTGTTTATGTAGTTATACATGCATGATTCAACGAATAGACATGTATTTAAAAAATGATATTTTCAATTGTTTACCTGGATCCCAGATGTTTCCTTGGTTGATACGACCATGGATGCTACCTCCATCACTGCTTTCCCCCGTGAAGGATCTGGCATCTACAATTTTAATAACTGTAAATATTAGACCATAGATAGCATTAGTGAACTAAGATGTACAATATGTGGAAAATAAAAAATTAACAAGTATTAACAAACTGAAATTTTGAAATGTTTATCTCGGTGTGAGATATGGCAATGGGTTCTATATGAATCTATCCACCAACGAAGGGATCAATGGATGGAATGTCATGCTCCCTATATATTGTGGAACATCAGACTTTGGGGTGTCGCTGCTGGCATAAAGCATCAGCCGCAAGTTCACAAAATTAATATATTAGCTCAAACTATACATATGTGTGCAAAGAGGAAAATAAATGAAGAATTTATTACAATTAACCATCTACATACATCACTCAAAAATCCACTGAAGAAAACATCTGAGGAAATACCATAGCAGGGATCACCACACGATGTGCACTCATGAGGCTCAAAAGTAGGCTAGGGATGTGCTGATGGTGCTGCACTAGTAGATGGTCCTGCACTAGTCAGTGGTACTACACCAGAAGATGGTCCTACACCATGAAAACCTGGTGTGTGTTGCACTAGTATATGGTCCTGTACTAGTCGGTGGTACTGCACTAGAAGATGGTCCTACACCATGACAACCTAGTGTATGTACCACACCAGGGACAGATGTCCCTTCCTCATCCATATGTTGAACCATAGTGCTATGACAAACAACTTCCTGTGCCAAACTCAAATACGCATCACGTGTCTGTGGAATAACACGATGTACAGGTGGGACATCTGGCCCAGGAAACTTCCTGCGAGGTGTAGGGATAGGACAATCAAGTTCTCGAATACTGGCATTGCATGAATTTTGGAGAATCCCCCCGTCGATCCCCTGAAACTGCAAGATATCAAAGTAGTTTACATGTTTACCCAATATGAACTCGGCATACATCTTTCTAAGGAAATGAAGGGGTATTTCCCTGTTGTTATGTGGTGGCATCTCAAAAACCATATGCCATCTGTCCATCCAGTTATCAACACATGGATGAAATGTCCACCACTCAATAGAGATATGAGGCCTATTTTCATTTGGGATTCCCCCCATCCGAGGGTCCCTAAACAGTGAAAATACATGCTCTTTAGTTATTTTCAACTTTTTGATTGCATTGTACTCTATGCCATCAACGTACTCTTGTATTTTTCTTTCTCTATATGATGTAATATCATATAGTATGTTGCTTGACAATGAAATAGTATCAACAATTTCATCCAAAGTGGATGCAAGTGACCAGCGAATCCTGTCACTGCCACTAAAATCCATACTAAGACTCCTCAAGTGGGAAAGCTCAATCAATCTCTCAACATTTGTGGCCATAGCTACAACTGCAATAAAAACATCAATAAGAAAATCATTAGAAACATATACATGGTATATAATGGCGTCTCTTTAAAATTGAAAATGTAAATTAAATCAAACTCAAGTAATCAATTTAATGGCATTCACTTACATGCATTTAAAACTTAAAATTAAACATTTAACAATTAAATAGTAAGTTTCGTTCAACTTCTTTCTAGAAGTCAAGGCACTTCTTAACCCTCATTGGCGACTTTTCCATGCACACTTGGGTTTAAACTTATTTGAACTTAGGAGTGCAATTTTGACATGTTTTGGCCTTTATGTCCCTTGGATATGTAAAATAAAGGGGAAAGGGACTATTAGGATATGTGAGGAAAGAAAGGGGGTGATACAGGGCTTCCATCAATCCTCTAAATATAATTGACTCGATCATGGTTGGGAACACTCTCACGACACACTCTAGGTAGTTCATGGGTGTTCACCATTTCCATTGTTGTATAAACATGGAAACCAACCAAAAGTGATATGGAAAAATGGAGAATTTGTGGACTGGAATACAATTGGTTGTAGATGAGCTTAGAGACTCGACATGTAGAAATATATTACCCATTGTTTTTACTATTTTAAAAAATGGTTCATAAACCTAGTGATGTAGGGGCATAGACTATTTGAGTAAATTCATTTATGACTTTTCTAGGTTAATGGATCTTAGGGAGCCTAGAGGCTCACATGTTTCTAATTTTCTTTATTTTGTTGAGAGGTTCAATAAAGAGGATAAGGATACTAGGCCCTTTTCCCAATGTAATTGATAGGATTGGTTGAGCACATATAGAATTGTAGCATCTAGTTAGTTATTTGTCAAGTGAGTCTCACATGCTATAGGCTCAAAGAAGGAGAATTCAAGTTGAATTTAGTTTAGGTGATGACCTTTAATTAATTATCTTTTTGGTAGCTCAATAGAGCTAGGGTCAGAGTTGCATGATGATTATGAACTCTTCGACGGTGCGATGAATATCGGGGTTTTTTGGTGGTGTTAGGATGTGTTGACTTGTAATTCGATATCACAACGAGAAGGTTCATATATTTCAACATTTTTTGTCATTATGATAAGGCCAAGGGCATGGAGGGTAAGTTGTATGTGCAGAACAAGAGAAAAGTGTCGAGGAAGGTATAATTAAAAGACAAATGAGGTGGGTGCTATAACCAAGAAGTGCAAATATTTTAGTGGAAAAATGGTGGTGGCTGCTAAAACTGGAGAAAGGAATAAAAATAGTCATAGTTACTAGTTTTAATTCTGTGTTTATATATATATTGTTGTTTTATATATAATACATTGTTTTATGTTTAAAAGGGAAGGCCCGAGAGGCACTTTGTTAATGTGTGTTTTCATTTAGTTAAGGGTGCTTAACTAAGAGGCAATGTATAACTACATACACTTGTGATGAAATTTTGATTATGTTCATGGACAAATGATTGTGATGAAATTTTGATTATGTTCATGGACAAATGATTGTGATGAAATTTTGAGAAACCAAGTTACTAATTTTTTATGTTTTTTTTTCTATAAAACTAGTCATAGTTACTAGTTTTAATTATGTGTTTATATATATATTGTTGTTTTATATATAATACATTGTTTTATGTTTAAAAGGGAAGGCCCGAGAGGCACTTTGTTAATGTGTTTTTGCATTTAGTTAAGGGTGCTTAACTAAGAGACAATGTATAACTACATACACTTGTGATGAAATTTTGAGAAACCAAGTTACTAATTTTTATATTTGTTTTTTCTATTCATGCTTGTGCACGTGCATTTGATCTTGTTATGGCCATTTTCGAGGAAACTTATTCAATTAGTATCATGGGGAAATGTCCTTTGAAGGTTGGAAATTTGAGTTTCATGTGATGGATACATTGTATAAAGGGAGGAGTTCTATATTTTTCAATTTTTGGTTGCATTAGGAATTTTTGAGTTCATGAAAATGAATTCAATGTAATTATTCACTCATCTTGGTTGAGGGAGATGTGAATTTAATGAGTGACTCAGTTATTTCCAATTTGCTAAATAATACAAAATTTGGTTGTTGTAAACTATTAAAAAACCATATTCTAGGTTTAGAATTGACAAAAAAGAATTCTATGGGTGACCTAAAATTACCTGATTAAATGACAATTCACTAGTGGATTTACCTCCCCTCCAACTAAATTTTCTCCTCCAACATTCCACAGCACCCAATTCGTTCCAATTCACTCCTGATTTTTGCATTCCTGATGGTAGAATGCGCCATGGGTTTCAGGACTATGTATATAAATTTATTTTAATTTTACAAATCCTGTACGTGTTTTACAACTACATATTGTGCATGTATTTTGTAGTTATATAATGCATACGTGATATGTTTCCCTATCCTACATGTCCCATGACATGTCAGGCTCGGGTTTAACCATAGCAAGTGCTATGTAGCAGAAACGCATTGTATTTTTATGAAATGTGATCATGTTTTCAAAAACTATGATTGCATCTAAAAGGTCCCTCGTCTTCTTTCGCTGACCCCCATAAACTTTGATTTTTATTAAAAACAATACCAATTTTCATTATAGGTATTCAACCAATATTAACATTATCATACATTTGAAAATAATAGGCTTTCAAACATGATGTTTTGTGAGGGAGCCATAATTGGGGTTCATTAACTTCTGGAAATTTAAAAGTATTTAAGTTTTTTAATTCAAATTAGTTGTATATAGATATTTCAAATTTAAGTTAAGGTTGAAGCAGTTTTTAAAAGTAGATGATAATTTTTATATTGTTCTTAATACATTCTATCTATAAGAATGCATTTATAAGAACACGGTATTTATTGAAAGATTATAAACTAAAGTAA